>NNCF01137840.1:11610-47428 GCA_002313205.1 Laupala kohalensis
TAAGTTGAGAAGGAGAAATGTTAGGTTGTCGAAGAGTTAAAGGGATTGACATTGCTCATGATGAGGTGAGGGAAACCTCATATAGTTTGACCGAGCCCTCTGTAAGCAAAGAGCGAAGGTTTTATCATTTTGCGACTGCTTTCTGTATATTGCACTTTTCTCTACTTTATCCATTCGATAATACTCAGTACAAACGAAAAGTATTTCAAAAGCAAGATAATTCTGTCAATACTTATATGTGTTTAAAATTTGAAGTACATTAAGCTTGATTTTCTAAATTATATATTGCGTTGAGAATGGTCTTAAAGTACCCTATATTTTATTATAATATAGTATGACCGATAGTGTGTCATACGTGACTTGTTATGAATATGTTACAAGTTGATACATATGAATTCGTTATCTCCTCTTATCAGCAATATTTTGAACTGCTTGTGAAATCTCTGTATATTGTCTCCTCCATATGGAATGTGGAACTCTCTTTAATCGCAAAGCGTTTGCATCAAGTCCTTGGTCCATACCGGTTCCACCCACTTCCACATCCTTTCACCACTACAGGCGTCTTGGCAACTCCACGCTAACGATGCGACGCTCCGTTTTTTCGCCGCTGTCGTCGCCTTGTGTACATTTGGTTTCGTTCTCGAGACTCCTTCCCTTTTCATGATATCTGCTTTTTCCACGCCGTAGTTTCTCTTCTTGCGCCACCGCCGCTTCTAGCTGGAGCAAAGAAAGAGAGGGGGAGAATATGTGGCTTCCAGCCGCCCCCGGCTCCCAGATGTTCCACCCCCCCCCATGTCCGGCGCCTCCTTATGTCTCCTTTAGCCGTGTCCGAATTCGCCTTCAAGTCCTTATTTTCACGTTTAAAACGCCCGCCATTTTTGTCGCTTTCGATGTACGGCATCGTCCACTAACATACACCTCAGTTTCGTTATGCAGTTATATCTACTCATTTTGATGAAAATAGATTATGACTGGAGAAATTCTTGCTTCGATGTCTTCGGCAAACGAGTTACAATTCATCACTTTTAAGATGTCCCATCAACCATTTTTACGAGAAACCAATTTTTTTCTCGTATAAGGGTTTATTTTTTCAATTTTTTTATGATCTCACTGATGTAAATGAGTTCCTCAAAACTTGGGTAATATGCTTGTGTGGCATTGTTTTATGAAATGATAGCATATTTCGTTGTAATGTCTCTTTTTAATCATTTTTTAAAAATATTGATAATAAAATGAACTGCTTTAACTTTTCAATGGGTAACTTATCTGAGGCCACAATCACTCAGAGCTAACGTGGCTTTACGACGGAAATGATCAACTCATTAGAGATTGAAAAGTGACCCGAGTGCATGTACAGAATACCAGAGCCGTGAGTCCAATTAGCTGTTAAGTGAACCCTTGAATAATACGTTCGTTAAGCACGTTCAGCCCATTTCACATCATCCGGTTTCGACCATACGGAAGTTCTCCTAGTTTAGTCAGAACATTCAAACTGTCAAAATTTCCATATAGTTGAAGATTTATTAGCTCAAGCTGGATCAGTATGAACATTTGAAATTTCACTTGAAATGATATAATTAATCATATTTATGCTAATGAGGTATAAACATGCACCAGATCCAATTATTTCAATAGAAGGAATCACGGTGTAGAAATACCTTACTATATATACGACGAAACACGTACCTTGATACGTATATGATGAACTCCGTCATGCATCTAACACATAAGATATGCATGTTGCCACGCCAAAGCAGTAAACGCCATGTTGTTTATGCCGTCGTCAAGACGAAATATCAGAGACCAACATAATACCGCGAGAGAGTCTCTACATGCGACGCAAGAGAGTCTCTACATTGTAAACATTAGAAGACTCCATGAGAGACACGGGTCACACGGACCAGCAAGCTTATGTCGCCTATTTGTTAGGAAACTTCGAGAACACGGGTCAGTTTATTAAGAAGCTTCGAGAAAAGATTCAATAGACGAACCTCGACCCAGTGTTACGTCGCTAACATCGTCAGCTATTAAAGTTTAGTTTATAGCAACGGCTACGACGGTGAAATCAGTACGACGGGTTCTCTTGCCGAGTGAACATTGGGTCCGATAACCTCAACCAAGAAACCCGGCTCTGCGAAGTCGTCCGATCTGTGACAGAATTAATTCCATCTCCAAAAGGCCACGAAGCGCCCTCTTACGATCAGCGGCGGAACTAATTCCACCATCCGAGGACACGAGATGCCATCTTACGATACCACGCGGAGGCTCAACCAATAGCTCCACCATGTGCCGAGATACCGTACGTCAACGCTATCATCTAGCTACGTCAGGATTTATTACCAGCGGTGCCATCTTGTGACGAGAAAGGGAACTTCATTTACCTCGATAACCAACTTACCCAACGTCGTGAGTCGAACGAGAAAAAGGCACAAATTCATAAAACTTTCTTTTGCCTGTTGTCACCGTGGTGTTATTTATTGTTTGCTTACGATTCAATTATTTGTTCACATTGATCCTGCATAATAAATCTTGTCCTGTTTAACCTTTGAGTATTTATTTTGGAAGAGAAGAATCTTATTACTAAGCTATCTCCGCATCGAGACTTGTGAAGCAATAAAAAATCTTCCCCGACAACGGTAATGTATGATCGTGTGGTTCAGACGAACATAACTGTGCATGCTAACAGACCCGATCTCATGATGAGTGTCATCAACACGAAATGTTGCTGTGCCTACAGATCAGAATCTAGTGTCCAAGAATGTGCCTTAAATATAAAGATCTAACAATCGAAATTGGTCGAATGTGGGGCATGAAAGTTGTACCGATCATGTGTCTTACGTTCTCTCTAGAAATATTTCAAGGTTGCCTGGCTACATCAAAGAGTACAAAATTCAAGAAATAACTTTGTTGGGAACGACCCACGTACTGCGAAAAATATTGTAGTACCACAGAAAGAAATTTCTCCCAATATTGAGAAGACTGTTGGAATCCTGAAGATATAGTTTACATTCCGTCACCCAATATCCTGCTTTCGAGCCGTGACTCTTGAAGTCAGGTGAATGTTCCCTGCACAAAAGTGCAGAGAGTGAATAATAATTCGGAAAGTCGGATTATAATTATATAAATATGTACGCAAAGTTTCAACTTATGACAAATGACGTGATACGCTTCCACTGTCACTTATAATGTTCCCCCACTGCTCCTCTCTCCAATGCTTCTACCCTACTGATACCTCCCATCTGTGTCGCCACATAAACATGGCGCTTCTCTAACGCTGAACGACATGAAAAATGGACAGTCCCCCAACCTACGAGAGTGACCGAGGCGCTTGCGAATCTGCTCACGGTGAGGAGGGGTTGTAGTCCGCACTATGGAAATATGCGACGCTGCGGCAAGCTGGCAAACACGGGCAGAAATACCATCGGTGCGACAATCCTGGGGGCTTCATATACCCCTGTTGTTCTGTGCCCATTCTAGGTGGAAAAAGCAATCTGTAGGTTTGCTAAGACTAGTATTACACGGTCATATTTGTCATATATATATGATCAAAGGTTCCTTCAACGAGAACCTCTGTCATAGAAATAAGATCATAGTTGATCTATGCTTGTCACGTTCAAATCTTTCATTATAGATATAACTGAAATATGACCGTGTAACACCGGCCTATGATCATGTTTGGTGCAGGGGAAATAAATTTTTTTTAACTGTCCCGTCACTTTTGATTGGCTTTTCTTTTTTGTGTCAAGTGTTATCTTTTACATCGAACTATTCCTATTCTTTTCTCGTAACTTGTTATTATCATCCCCCCTTAGCGACAGGGGTGTAGTGTCAATGTTTTTAGAGTGGGAATCCCCACTTCAGAACAGATAACAAACAATATACAGCCCTCCCTATCAGTACGAGAACTTCCTAAAATATTAATGTTTAATGGAGAATGTTAAGGCAGGATTTTAGAAGAATGGATCATTTGTATGGAAAAAATATATTGTTTTCAGAAGTATGTTTAGATTTTGCTCTTTTATATCCGTACATTATCCTCCCCAGAGAATTGTGGGAGCGTCGGTCTAACGTGCTACCGCTCCTCTAGACACCTTCATATGGGCTTGTCGACTGAACACGGGTTTCCTGGGTAACCCAGTATAAAGGATGATTGACTTAAGTTCTTTGGTGAATTTTGTATTAAGTGTTTCAATGTTTTTGTTATATATATTCTATCGTACTTCGAAAGATTGACACTTCGTTAAGTTGCTCTTTCAATAATTAATTGAGTTTGCATGGCCGATACAGTCCATATTCTTCACTATTAATAATATTCTTGGCGAAAAATAAATCCAATACTTGATGGGATGAAGAAACTTATCAGTGCAAGAGTTTTGTGTTAAATACAAAGTTGAAGCTTCTACGAAAGGCGTGAGGGGTTTCATATGCTGAACAACTCACGAAGACCAAGTGACAGTTTTTACTGAGACACATTTTTAAGTCAAGTTGAATTAAATTACTAACGGTTTTGCTCGTGTATACTTCAGGGGATCTGGTTTACGCCCTCGCTGCGCCTAGATATGGCTTAGTTATTTTGACTATGGGTGGACCCATTGCTTCCGGAAGACATTACACATGAAAAACCTTTGCTTCACACGAGATACTAATTGCTTCAAATACTAAAATTTAATTGATATTCATTAATATTATATTCATTTTTCTTCTTCCTCCGTCTAATTGTTTTATTCTTTTTACTTCTTCAACTTTAAGAGTTCGATTGACATTTTCATTTCACTAAAAATTTTTTTTAAAAATCTGTATTATTTTTATATGTTCATCTTGAATTTTATCTGTATTATATTATTCAAATCACAGCTTTGTTAGTACAAACAATATAAAGTTATTGTTACGTATGTTTATTCAATTTCATTTTATGCAAATAAATTTCAACCAGTACGACTAAACAATTATAATCTGTTTAATCACTGAACTTTTGTGCCAATAAAAATATAAAGAAATTCCCTCTCTTAAAAAAAGTATATTGGTGCATTTAGGTGTACTACTATTTCAAGTTCATTATCCTTCCGATCGAATCCAGGCGAATTTACTGCTGTGTAATAAAATTATCTTTGACGCGAAAAAGTGAAACGTTTTATAGTTTACATACTCGTTCCTTATTAAATGATATAGAATGAAGTGGTTCTTAAAAAAAAGAACGAAATTTGAAATATGAACGAAGCACCCTCCCATTTTTATTCCTAAAGTAAGACTGTCTAAAAATAAGTTTTATGTGCCAATAAAATGAAAAACAAAAAAACAAAAAAAAAAAACAATATAATTTAGAGATCCCTGCCAAGCTACAAAATTTAAATAGCTACAAAATAAAATGTATACCTCATTAAATTTAAAGACTTTTCCGTGCAATGAATGTATCGAGTGGAGAGCGGCGGGTGACAAGAGAGCCGAAGGAAGCAACTAAGCAGGTCGCGTGGCAACTGAGACTCGTCCTTGGGGAAGTGGCTCTTGATTAAATGTGTTTGGTGGTCGCCTCACGTCGCGTCCTCTGCTAATTGAACGACCCCTGTTCTCTCCCCTCGCCTTTCGCCTGCCTTCACATTTCCTTCATCGTGGAAGAGAGTGTTTCAATAACATTCCGAGAATAATAATGATATTCTTAAGAAAGCAACAGGTGCGTGCGAATGACGAGAGTTTATTGTGTATGAAACTCTCAAATAAAAAAAAAGTATGGAAGAGTACTCAAGTATTATAATGAATGAGAATGTAATAATACTTTATCATTATGGCGAGAGATAACTCAAAACTGAAATTAAGGAGTCTAATGACATTTACGAGTCCTAAAGCCCCACAAAAAAAAAAGTGAAATTCTAAATCCATTAGGTATAAATCTATCTGTGACACACCAAATTAACGAGACACTTTATTAAAGGAAACTTGGTAGAGTTCATTAGAATTGTTTCGTAAGAATTTTCTCGACCTGGCAATTCTGATTCTAATTTTCATAAGCTCAGCACTCGTTTTAATTCTGAAATCAATTCAACAAATTGGAATCAATGAATAGATTTAATCCTGTCTAGCGAATGTAATCAAGTTTCAAACTCATTTATTTACCAAACGTAAAAAATCTTTTGAGAAATGAAAACAATAATTATAACAAAGTACATGAATTATCACAAGGAGCAATAGTTTAGATTGTTTGTCTTTGAGTCCAATATGGGTAACATTATTTTCCTGTGATATTTCATTTAACGTAATTACGTGTTTTCACAATTCCGAACGCAGAATTTTTTAAATAGAAAGGAAAACTTGCCGTTTAATAAACAACTGATAACTCTAAAAAAAGAAACGCATCATCACTAATTGAATTTTTGTAATGGTATTTGTGAATTTTGGGAGGTAAGAATCTTCCTAACAGAGTCGTATCAGCAGGTTCCTGCAGTGGTATTATTAATGAATTGTTGAGTATCAATGAAATAACAAACTTTACATTTCTTGCGGAAATCATGCACATCATGTCTAGGATTTTTGCGAGAAAAGTCAAGTCCGTACTACATAATAAGATGTATGAAATTTTAATTATTTTTTTCACGTTAAGGTTCAGGTCATGAGATGTGCTGTTCTACCCAACGGAATTTTTAAGATGAGGGAGGAGGGCATGTTAGGACTTTTTGATAGTTTGAACAGTCAGCAGCAACTTCCGTCTGGAGTAGGCGAGGTTACCGAACTATAACGAAGTGTAAATCTTTGGGAAAAAGTAGCCTGATCGACCGAACGAAGATTGTAAGGATCCTTTGCGTTATGATAGCGGCATTCCGGCCAATACAATTTTCGTTAATTTGTCGCAAATATTTTTTATAAAAATCATTTTTTATGAACGCGAGGTATACATTTTTGTGTTAACTTCTGTACTACGGTATGTTTTAAGTCTGTGGTTTAGTGGTTAATACTGTCGTCTTCAGTCTCTTGGAAGCATACCCTGGTTGGTCCAAGAGGGCAAGATCGTGGTCCGCAGTGAATGTACGGCAAGTTTTCTCGTTTTCCCTACTTTGATTGGACGAGAACATCCGGAATTCTCGTAATTCTCTTGCCCGGAAAGAGTGGTGTTATCTCATTCTAGTGATTCAGATACAAACGAGACGAGATACATTTTTAAGAGAAAGAATACAACGGGTTCACGAATTCGTGGTAACTTCAAGGGTTGGTACACGACACTGTAACAATCATTTATTGTATAGGAATCTATGGGTGCCAGTGACGCGACGAGGCATCTTGTTTATGCGATTCCTCTTGACTCAGACGAGGATCTCGTTGCTCGAATATTCGTAGCTGATGCTCATGTCCTTGAAATACCTGGCATCTTTGAATGTATAAGCCAATCGCTCCACCAACGCTATCAAGCATGTATCACTGTAAGTGGACCCGATTTTGAACTGTTTTTGTAAACATGACACTCCCGTCAACGACGCTGTCAATGAACACTTGATCTTTACTTTCAGCGCTTATTTCCTGCACCTCGACGCGTCAATTGCGCCCATACATTCCTATGCAATGATTGTTTGTTTCAGTGTCCTGTACCGATCCTAGAAGTTTGTTCCATAAATTCGTATAACACTGTTTAGATCTCATTTTAGATGTACCATTAATGAAATTAGAGAAATGTTTCTTCGTATAATGTTTCCGTGCTATTTTAAAATAAATTTATCCCATTTTTTAAGTCACACGAAATAAATGGCAACTTTATGAAAACGAGAAAGATACCTTCACGTTTCATGAGAGTTTTTATATTTGATTTAATAATTATAAATATCTCTTTATAACATTCAAAAATCGGAGCAAAGTATTCTTTACTTCAGTCAGTAAATGTACTTTGGCATTATCGTGCGTTGCCTATTTATTGAAGTAATTAGCGGAATGTTTTAGTGTTTTTGGAACAGTTTTTGTACGAAATCACTCAGCAATAGCAAAAAATTATTATGTTCTAAAGCACTTCTCTTCGGATTTTATTTTCTCGATCAAACAGATTTCGAGGTAACGTTGTTTTGGATTAAGGATTTTAGGGTATCCTACCTGAGATCTCGCGAATCAATGAACGAGACTCTCCTCCAAGAGTAGGTACTCGAAAGTTGTGAGTTTAAACGAACGTTGTGTTTTGAAATTGTAAGCAAAAATCCATTGACAACACTATTGTTTGATTAGCTCATTCGCTTATATTTCTTTGTTTTTAAACAATCTACAAAATACCATGCATATTTTAATCGGTGAAAATATGCAAGGAAGTATTCTTAGAATGGATGCATACACATTTGCGTACATAAATAAAGGATTTGCAAAACACGTATGAGTTTCAAAAAATAATAAAGCTAATCAACAATAAGCACCAAGCTCAGAAGTAGTATCTGAGAACTAATTAAATGGAGAAAATCTGTCGGTATTTCGTTTCTAGTACTTAGTCTACAGTTTTTACATATTTTTCAAGATAATATTTAGGAGCCCAAGTATTAAATACTTCGCACTTCACCACATGTACTCTTGATTTATTTTCGGGCGGTGAAGGTTTTACGTGTGTTTAACACGAAGTTTCAGATTTCCTTTTTATTTAGTGCTACAGAAGTAGAGATGGGGAAAATTCAATGAACGATGTCAACGTCAATGAAGTTCGTTCACTAAGTTTTATGAAATCAAAAAAATGCGGGGTCATCGAATTTTTTTATGCATAGTTATATGTAGTTGTAGACTATGTACAAGTGTGACAACATAAAAAAACAAAGAAAGAACTGAAAGTTGGTCTGAAAGGGGTATTCTGAATCCCAACGCTTCGCAATAAACTTCGTTCAGTAGGAAGAAGGTGAATATTCCAGCCGTCTTGCGCACAATTCTGAGACAGTGACGTCGGAGGAAGCGAACAGCATATAATAGCGAGCGATTCGCGATAGTTATCATTGCTAAGTGGAATCATGGCTGGAAGACGAGCTACAAATCTTGTGGTACACGATCAAACATAACAACAGCACCAACAGTTAAAAACGTTTCACTATAACAGGAAATAGCTGTCCGGAAAACGCTCCCGGTCGGAAGCTACCGTTGACGGATCAGGAAGTACGTCTGTTTGGTAGAGATATTCGTAAAAATAGGCACTTGGCAGTCACATGGACAAGACAAAGTTTTGGAAAGACTATTTCCGAAGCCTCTACGCGTCGATATATCAAAAGGAGTGGCTACGCATTCTACGAAGCGAGACGTGAGCCATTTCTCACTTCATCGAAAGGCCAAATCTCACCTCAACTGGACTCCATCTCAGTGGGGAAACAATCAGTGGAAAAAGGTAGTGTGGACAGATGAATCCATTTTTCAGGTTTCGTTTGGAAATACTGGTGGAAAGGTTATTAGGGTAAAGTATGAAGAAAACGTTCCATACTGTTACCAGCGCGTATTTCTTGAACCAAGCTCTGTGATGGGGTTGCAGGGTAGCGAATGGGGTTGGCAATTTGCATTTTTTGCACGGATACGATAAAGACTCCAGACTATATACGCGTTCTTCATGTGAAACTACGCCTGTCAGTGCAGCTATTGTTTGGTAGAAAACAATATATTTTCCAACAAGATAACGCCCGGTCACATACGACGAAGATAACAATTATAAGATTATCTGCATCAGGAATGGGGGAAAATTCCTATAGGCACATTGATCCGTTTAGTGACATCCATGCCTAAAACGTCTTGCTGCGGTTATCCGACGTAAATGTGACGTCATCTCTTGGTAATCGACCAGAACGAAAATATTTGACTTTCGTTGTTCAAGGGAATATACTTGCATAGTTTATCATAACTGTTTTGCTTCAAACTAACACATTCTTTTACAATGTTAGATTCATCAAATCAAATTTTAATAAAATATTTCTCTTGCATGTATGTTTTGTTGTTTTTCTCAATTTCCTCATTTCAAGCTATTTCTTACGTGAACGAATTTAATTGACTTTGACATTGTACGAAATAGCCTTTGAACGAATGACTCATTTTTTACGCCTGCTGATATTTTAAAATCTCATTATCTATCCTTAACATAATTAAATTTACATGTACAGTATAGGCCCGTGGTATACCTTCTGTATCACTGAATCTAAGCTTTGCACTGGCACAAACGTGCAGTGCCTTACATCTTAGAGAACAGATGACCCTTCTCCCTCATGTATGATTTGTATTTATGAGGAAAACCTACCTAATGTTATATCAAAAATTGAAAATTAGCCGTGCTAAGATATTTTAATCATTGAATAAGCCCCAAAAATAAAAAACATGGAATATGCAATTAATATTCAATCCTGTATCTTATTTCATAAATTAATATTCGGAGAGTAAAGGTTTAAGCATCAAGCATTCCTTCGCCTATCCTCGTTCTCCCCCGAAAATAAAATAAAAAAATGAATTCCTGCGTACGTCACTGCCATGAGCTTCTCCCTACCCCAGTCGGGGGTCGCACCCGCGCCCTCGTCGACTCAGCACCTGTCGTCAGCTTCCTCCAGCGCCGTGAATGTTTACTCGCGTTATCAGTCCCTTTTGTTCCATCCCTCTCCGCCTCTGAACCCTTCACCGCGCTCTTACAAAAGGACGCACCTCCGCAACGCGCACCGGCTCAAGTTTTCTTGAATCACGATCATTAATCTTTTAAACCGAAAAAGGAATTGTCATATCAGACTCGCGAAACGTCGAATATTAAATATATGACAGCGCGAAGGGTGGCTGTGTAAGGAGGACAGAACGCCTTGAGACTGCTACTGCTTCCCCTATCCCACCCCCCTCCTCCGCTGCCAGCGTCTTCCAGAGCCACCCTTACAAAAATCTGTAGCCAGGGGGAGAGTCTAAAGGAAAAGATTTTTTAGACGCAAAAAGAAAGAGAACCAGCGCGTCTCGAAGCGGGAGGAGAAGTCTGCAGGAAAAATGGCGAAGAGAGTGGAGTTGAAAAGAGGGTGGGGGGTAAGATATTGTGAAAAAACGTTACAGTATATTTTTTTTCCTTCGTTTTCTTCGGCTCTCGGTGTTCTGCGAGTCTTCGCCTCTTTCGAGGACACATTCCCGTCTGCTCTTGAATTCCCAAAGTGGAACTTACGATTTTGCTTGTTTTATTAGAAATAGTTTTCTTTTTGGGGTTCGTGGAAAATGCTACAGGAAGGTCATGGACTATGTCCTGCTTTCTCTTTGAATGCTATTGATTTTAACTCGGATTCAATGTCTTGTGTGTTGAAATAGAGCTGGGTCTTTCGTTGAGAGGTCACGTGCTTTAGCATTCACCGATACAAATTTCCCCTTCTCATGAAATGATATTCTCTAACATTCTAGACAAATTAACCATATCATATTTGTTATCCTCTCTAAGATTGTTGTAGTTCAGGAATCCGACACCAAAATTTATATGTTGTGCGTGTAAATAAAGTCAATTTGGTTTTGTGACATGTCTTGTCCTGATTTGTGACATGTTTTCAGTGTACACTTCTGACACCCTTAAACTGAAAATTCAGAATCTAATAAGCCATCTAGTATTTCAAAATTTTGAAAAAATCCTTTGGGTATTATGGGTAATGAAGAAGCTGATGAGACAGCGAAGCGGGGAACACAGAGGGCAGTCCTTGACCTTTCATCTCTTCCTACGTCAGATTGCCATAAGATCGTCTCTTCTTGGGACATGGCAAGTCGAATGGTAAACTCGCGCCTTCAAGGTGAGGAAGGTAAAAGACTCCGTTAAGACCTGGGTGTCATCATCCCGTGCGAACAGACGTGAAAAAGTAATTCTTACACGTGTTCATATTAGCCGCTGCTATGGTCATCTCTTACGCGGTGAACCTCCTCCCATCTGTGATACTCGCAACACAACACTTACCGTGGAACACTTTCTTCTGGAGTGTCTCATATATAGTACCAGCCAACGGCGACACAATCTACCCAACAGTTTGAACAAAAACAATCGATTTTGATACGTCTTTTTAGATTCCTTCAGGAATGTGGTCTCTGGAACAGTATCTGATCTTTTTCTCGTATGTGATTGCTCAATCCATACACGAAACGGGGCTCCGCCCACAAGTTCTTGGGAGGGTTTGGATTTAAAAGTTTTCCCGTTTAACATTTTTCTCTCTCCAAATTTAATTCCCCCCCCCCTTGTTTTCGGTTTAAATAAAAAAAATTTTGAATTATATTTAGATATACTGTACTTCAGGGTGGTTTTTTAGTGGGTATAGTTGAGTCCCACACACGTGGAGTGTCATGTTGGCTCTCCTGAGTGCGTAACTGCATTTGACCTACCTGTACAAAATTTTAGGACTCTAAAGACTTCAATGTCGGCGAGCTGTAAAGCCCGCCCCCCTCCAAAAAAAATTGTCCTGTTCATTGTTTAAATTAACGTCACCATCCGAATAAATATGCACATGAGGTTGGTCACTGTACTTTACTAGCCGTAACAAATTATTTACCTAATATTATGAAACAAAATTAAGATTAAGATTTCAAGTTACATTCGTGTGAACACTATCACATGTTAGAAGAATTTTAACATAAGTAATGTTATGATATAATTTATGATGGCAGACATTTTTGAGGAATTATCCGTGCTCTAAGAAGGAGTGAACAAATGTTCGTGTATACAGCTAGGAAATATTTGAGATAGGAAAATAAGGAAAGAGAATCGGAATAATAGTTCACATTAATTAGCAAAATTATTGTCTATTTGAATGGAAAGATATCCATTGTGGCTAGATTGTCCAGAAATTAGGAAATATAATTCATCTATTGATATCCGACCGTCTCGGATACATTGCGTTTTACTACTTTGGATAGCGTTTCGAGGTACGACAGCAACTCCCATCTTTTCCATTCTGTCTCAGAAACGTCAAAACGTTGGTAGCTCTCTTTAGCATGTCTATATTAATCTTTTTAGTCGTAAGACATATGCAAATAACTTCTGAAGTAATGCTAATTTTGATACAATTCTTTTATTATTAAGGTTGAATATTTCAACAAGTTTAATCCCATTATTTTCTGATAACTTATTAATTCAATAAGAAGAAAAATAAATACAAGTATTGTCATTAACGTAGTATTGTGATTTAACTCCTTTAAGTTTTAGTGATATTCAATGGATACATTACAAATGAAGACCTTAGGGAAAAAAACCAACTTTGTCCATTTTTTTTAAATTGAAATTTAAAGCCATGTTACCTTAGGAGGAGTACTACATACTTGTGGCTCCCAAATAGTGAAGAGTCAACTCAGTGTCGTAAAAATGAAGGTAAAAGATAGGGACCTACGGGGAAGAACCAAGTTAGTGAAACTTGATTTTTCAGGTCCTGAAAAATTTTGTTTTTTGCACAAAGTTGGTTTCCCCCGAAGGTCTTTCAATGGAATATATAGAATTCTACTAAAGTACCGTGCATAATAAAGAAATGCATTTTCTTTATTTTGTCTTTCGAAGTAAATCATTAAAAATTAATTATCTATCCATAATAACAAGATATTTTGGCTATATGTAAATATTTTTCACTTTATACACATAGGAATTTGTATGTTATTGAAAATGAGGATAAATGAGGATGACAAATTTAATTTTCCCCATTTTGTGTCTGAAATCTCGAAAAGTTTTCTTATTTAACACGAGCCTTCATCACTCCATTCATCCGCTTTGTACTGGGTCAACACCGTCTCGGAATCATTTAAGACCGCTGTGTGAGGGAGCTCTGAAAGGAAGCTCGTGTGAAAAGACTACGCAGCTCGACAGATACATAAAGGCGAGCAGAATCCGTGGCTGATCCGACGGCCGAAATAAGTGGCCACTGAGGAGACGACCGGCAGTGGCTTTCCAACGCCTTCGGCCATCCTGAGAGGAAGAGAGAGAGAGAGAGAGAGAGTGAAATGGGTCTCCGGATTGGGTGTTGGCTTCGGATGTCTGGCACCCACTCGCGTCTTATGCTGACCCATCGCTGTATGATCGTCCTGATCGGCGATGTACGTGACGTCATTACCGTCATCCTGAACACAACACCTACAACAGTAGTTGCCGTATAACCAACTCCTGTATACCACCGCCTAATCAGATCCACCCTTCCATCCTGCTTCTGCCACCTTGGCACCACCCCCGTCGCCTTCCAGTGATAGATGGACAAGCGCCGGGTCTGCCAAGCGTCGCCTCTTTGTGATAGAAAACGCTCAGATATCTCATTCTTCTCTCAGCCTCGTAATGCCTCATTTTTCATTTTTCCTCCCCCGTCACTTCTCCCCTTCCCACTTCGCTCTCTGTTTTCCTTCCGTGGCCTCGGGGGTTTAAGTGAAGGGTTGCAACCCCCGCCGTCCGTCCGTCCGTCTTCTTCTCCCCGCCCTTCATCCCCCAGACGGGAGCGCCTCTTACTTTTCACTTTCGTTCCCGCTTTGTCACTCCCACAGCCTTGTCACGAAAATGAAGACACTTCTTCGCAAATTTTTATACATATATATCTGTGTGTGGGCGAGGGGTTGTCTTCCCCTGCACCTCGAGTGTCGCAGGAGGAGAGGGAGGGAAGACGACATGAGAAATATGTAAGCGCTTATCGCTCGCCTCTTCCTCGAAGCGTAGTGTCTCTGCGTCATCCTTCTTCAGTGTTCCTTCGCTTTCTGTTGCTTCCAACAGTTCTTTCCTCTTCAGCTTCGAAGACCTCGATCGACTCCGGATTCGCCTCGAGGCAAAAGGTTCGAGCTTCGGAACATTCACTTCCTGGCGACGAGACGAAATTTATAGCAGAAAAAAATAATGACGACAGTGACGAGAACCTTATTGGCGCTTGTGCCACATTTCGCGAGTCATTTTGTTACGATTATTTGCAATTGAATGAATGTTATATACATTTCTAGTTGGTATGTTTTGAAAACTTACAATACCAAAAAAGTCGTAACTAACGCTCTCAAGTTGTGTGGGTTAATTTTATGACACCACTTGTGATATTTCTTTGCATGGATATGGAAGTTTTAGTTATGATTTGTTTCATCACACACGTTCAATTATTATCTTACAGTTTTCACCTCTGTTAACATTATATTGAATGGTGAATTATTTGCTTTGTGAAGAAACACATCCAACATTAGCTCAGACATGTACACGTATAGTTCGTTTGAGAAATNTAGTTATGATTTGTTTCATCACACACGTCCAATTATTATCTTACAGTTTTCACCTCTGTTAACATTATATTGAATGGTGAATTATTTGCTTTGTGAAGAAACCCATCCAACATTAGCTCAGACATGTACACGTATAGTTCGTTTGAGAAATGTCATGTGCGGTTCCTCAAATACAGGAAAGTCAACTTTTACAATCCGGTTATAAATATTTTTTCTTTTCAAAGAAATGAATGATTACGAATTTAGAACAATCAAATTGTTGTTTATACTTTTATTTCATTATTTTTAGAAGATATTTCCGCTGAAGTTCTGTTTATTATCTAGTTTCTTATCTCTTTATGACTTAGTCAGATGTCTAGATGCGCAATTTCCTAATAAAATACATATCCAAGTTTCGTGTCGAAATGTGACCCATGAGGCGAAGAAAGTTTTATCAAGCAACGTCATTGCGATAATAGTCATTCTGTTTCTTGTGTAGTTTCATAAATCCATTTATGCGACTTTTCTTGGGAGGCTCGGGGTTTCCATCCCGTCCAGGGCTCCCATTGTGCACGAAGCGGCTAATCTGCGAACCATTGTCGGCGCCCGATGCGCGCGCGTGTTGCGAAAATACGATTGGCGGCGTCCGCTTCTCCTCTTGTGTCTTGATATTACTGAGCTGTGTTTTTCGCCAAGGAAAGAGAATCAATATTTAATAATGTCTCACATATTTTTGTGTACGCAGTTCTTCTTTGTTTACGGAATGTATTCGAATTTTGGTTTTTACATGAATAAAAAATTGTACGATAATCTGGATATCAATAACTAATTATGAAACTGACTATTTCCCACACATGCTTGGAAAATTGAAAATGATGTTTTATTGTTTCATTGATGAACGTAGTTCTGTTAAGTGACAGCACTTCTGAAAAATATACTGGCGCAAATATATATTTCGTGTTTACATTTGAAATTTATATTGAGTCATTTTTTAATATCTGAATAATCCAACGAAGAGCATTTTAATTATTTTTTTTTNAGAGGGCCGCCTTTAAAATCTCGAACTCGAATCTCCATGCAGAGGCGAACGCCCTCTCCTCTGTGGGAACCATTCATTACGTCGCAGTAAGAAACAGCAACGGCTGAAGAGAATATTCTGGATTTGTCATTTCTTGGGTTAAAAAAAATAAAAGGAGCGTGCTGAAGGGACTCGAGTAAAGGAGGGAGAGATGAAGAAGTAGGAGTCGAGGGGGGGGGATATAATAAGTGGAAGGCGAGCGAGCCGCAGCCTTTTATCGGACTTAACGAAGCGTCTCCCTTCTTTTTGTTTTGTAAACTGCCGCTCGCGGCCCTATTTTTAATTGCCCGCAATTTATAAAATAAAATAAAAAGCGGCTGCCGCGCGGGAATGGAAGGAGGCGGGAAGGGGAGCCGCCACCGCGATGAGTTTTGAATTAATTACGAGCGCCCGCTGCTGCTAGCGACAGCAATCGATAGACAGGGTGGAGAGATCTCCTTCGGTTCGGCGTGTTCAAGAGCGCGTATCACGAAAGAAAGAAGAAACAGTGCGACATGCAGTATATTTCTTTTTGCTCAAACTTGATCTTTCAACGTTATAAGATTCTGGGATAGATTTTTTTCATCATGCGCTTATCGGTGTTTCCTTGGTTAATGTACGAAGGCAATTCTTTTGTGGCTTATTTTCTGAGTCAAGGTACAATGTTATATAATAACTGATTGCATTCCAACAGCGAAGTGGCAATGTTAACAGTGAATTGGATGGGTGATTTAAATTAAATTAAAAGTTTATAATTATAAATCAATAATTAATTTCTTTTAAAACTCAAAATACCTCATTTAATTAGTTAGGTTATATTGAATGAAATGGTCTCACATTTTCATTCAACATAACATAAGTGATCTGTTACCTGGCGGTGAAGTTCACCGCAATCTAAGAGATTTCTATGTTTGTGAACCAAATTTAATATTTTAAAAAAAATTATTTATCTATTGATTCATTATATCGTGTATCCAGACTCAGTCTATAAGAGGATAGAATGATGATATACATTGAGTCTGTGTACATGATGTAATGAATCTATAAATAAATACATTTTTTAATATTAAATTTGATGTTTTGGGTTAAAAAATTGGTTATTGATTCATTATTAAAAAATTGTAATTTAATTTTTGTCAGCTATCCAATTTACTTAACGTTGCCACTTCGCTGTTTGAATGCAATCAGTTATTATATGACAGTGTACCTTCACCCAGAAAATAAGAAATCAATAGAATGTTGATGATGACGATGATGACGATGGGCTCTAATGACCTCGATGTTGACGAGCCCTAAAGCCCACAAAAAAAAGAAGAAAAAAAGATGACGACGATGATGTGTGAATGTTGAAGTTTAATGATACGCAGGGGAAACGGGAGTACCTGCCGAGAATCCGCTTCGTTCAAATCATTATTTATTTTAAGAAGTTATAATTCTTTTGACTTTCATTTATACTAAGATAACAATTCAAACATTCGATCAATTACGTAATCAAAAACAAAAGTCATTTCCCATATAAGAAACGCTATCTACAAGCAATGCTTTCGTGTTGATTCGACATGATGACATGTATCACCCCACTTCTACCACCCTCATATGATTTTTGTGTACCAAAAATGACGTCATAATCATCGCCATGGAGAACTCAGGAATTACAGCGAGTATTTTTTAACAACTCGATATCTACGAAAATTAGAAAAAATACATGCAATAATATTTTTCAAGTATTTTAGGTAAATCTAAACCTCTTAAAACGTATTACCAGAAAAATATCCCTTGCAGAAAATGCACCAGAATCCGGAGACAAATTGGTCTGGCCACAGATTTACCAAAAACTCTCGAAATGAAACGGATGACATTAATAAACTATTGAATTTCATAAATACATCGGGGTCATTCATCCCATGGGTTCTCTGGAGGGCTTTAATTAGCATTATTCCTTCCTTTTCTTTCTTCCTTTCACTCTTTATTTTCCTTTGTTTCATACTCATAGTTATGAGAATTTATTTCATTTACGATTAAATGTATTGCGCAACTGTAATCGTTGCTTTCGTATCTTCTTTGTATTTAAATATTTGATGATTTCAGGAGGGTGTTTATTAGTGGGTATGGTCGAGGTGTTCGGCGAATCGTCTCGTCGGCTCTTCCCTATGGTACGAAACTACATTTTCCCCCACCTGGAAGGGCTCTAATGACCTTGATGTTGGCGAACCCTAAAACCCTAAGAAAAAAACAATCAAACTTCGGAATGGAAAATCAGAATGACAATCCCTTTTCATGCATGAAAAAAACAAGATGTGACCAAGAAAGGTCAGGAAAAAGAAAGGAAGGAGTCTCGCACAAGTAAGTGGAAGTAATGTGCCAGACTCAGCTAGGGGCCCCATGTTTGCCAAACATGTACTTACTAGATGTAAGTCCCCTGGGGGGTAATGCACTTGATGAATGGTACTAGCTATATTTTTGAAGTAAGCTTTCGAAAATACGATCTTGAAATTGTATGCATGTCATAAATTTTAAGATTGATTAACTATGCCAACTTTTCCTAATTCAAGATTGTCATGTAATATTTCTGTCGATTATTGCACCGTATTATTGTTTATTATGTATTCTGGTTTAATGATGATTCTATGTTTTTGTTTGTTTTAAAATTCATACATAACCTACATTGGACAATGTACACCTTGTAACTTACATAAAATGTAGGTAGTAAGATTGTAACAAAATATTAAGTTTTTTTAAATATTTAAAAAGTTCCTTTGTACCATTATAAATATATATAGTTTTCTTAATATGTGTAAGTATAATTTTATTTATCCACTTATACATCCCAATCTTCGTACTAAACGTGAGAGTGCGCACTATGTTTTTATGCCAATAAGGCTGCTAGTTGGGGTATGGACAATGTTGATCTATGTGGAAAAATTAACAAGGTATGTTATTGTTGTATATTGTAATAGTTTGTAGATAGTTGTGCAGTATATGGATTATGTTGATGTTGTTGATTGTGAAAATGTTTCTCATTGTAATCTTGACCCCCCAGAGGACTTATCTAGTAAGAACGTGTTTGGCAAACACGGGGCCCCGAGCTGAGTCTGGCATTGCTTCCACTTACTTGTGCTAGGCTCTTTCCTTTCTTTTTCCTGACCTTCCTTGGTCACCTCTTGTTCTATTCGATCCCGACGCTATTAAGGCTAGGGTATCTTTTATTTTCCTCCTTTTTTGTCCTCCCCTCCTTTCCTCTCCCCCTATTCTTTGTCCCCCCTCATTTTTTATCCCCTCCCCTCATTTGATGTTTTGATATTTGGTTTTGAGATATGTTTTGGTATGTTGTATATCAGGATGGTTTTTAGTGGGTATAGTTGAGTCATTCGGCGAGACCCACACGCGGGGAGAGTCATGTTGGCACTCCTTAGTGCGTAAATGCATTTTCCCTACATGTACAAGTTTTTCGGGCTTCAATGACCTTTGATGTCGACATGAGCTGCATAGCCCCACCAAGTAATATGGAGATGGTAATAGATAGTTATATTTTTATTGCACTGATGATGGTTAAACAAAGTAACCGAAACGTTGGCATGGTTAATAAATCTATTTACTTGTGACCAATCCTTCAATATTATTACAATATATGCAAGTGTGGTCAAGAATCCTGAAGATTTTTTATACATAGTTCCCAGGGGAAAAAATTCCTCGTTTCTTGAGCTCACTTTTATTATAATAAATAATAATAATAAATTTATTGTCAAAAAACAGTACAAACTGCGTATGACCACGTGGAGGACAATAAACTAATTTACACTCCGGAAGCAAGCAAGGGACCATCCCATCAATTCCGAACAAGGGCCCTAAGGCAGAGGCGGATTAAAAAAAAAAGCATTAAAATTAATGCGGACGGGACAGCATGAGGTAGTGATCACATTTTGATGTATTTACTAAAAATGTTAAATGCCTACGTTTTTCTTCATCAGCAGATCGTCATGGTTAATAAAACTGCTTCCTGTAATTAACTCAAGTTACAGTTAATGAAGTATGAAATAATATGTGTTCGTTTAAAATATATAGAATTTTACATCAGTATACTGTTATTAAAAACACGAACGTTTGTTTTACACTTCAACCAATCAATGATAAAACATGTACTCATCTTTCTTCACAATGGTGTAAATGTCTCACGTGTGTCTGTTTAAAAGGTTATTTCTTATATGATACGAGTACTTTTACTCATTTTCTTTTATCAAACAATGTTTACAAAATGCGTAGTTCTTGTAGTGAGAAAATGTACGTGAAGATATCTGTCATCACGAATGACAATGAGTTTTTCCATGTGATAATTACACAGCCATAACATTCTTGATCGTGTAGAATGTATTTATATATAACTATTAAAATGTCATTTAAATATGAATTTCAGGAAGAAACTGTGCAAATGTAACTTATTACACCGTATACATACCCAAACTTTGTCTCTTTTTGAAGTGTCGTGTTTCCGAGAAAATATGTATTTCATTTTAATAACTATGTCTTCTAAGTGATATTTGCTAGATCTGCGACGGATTTCTTAAAAAAATTTGAATCCTAAATTATATGTAAATCGACACTTGCATTTATGTGCCTCATCGAGCAAAGTAGTAGATTAAATGAAAGCGAATGAACTATAATATGTAATATATCAAGAGCATATAAAGCGTAATATGTAATATATAGAGAGCATTAATTTTTCAAATTAGAATAATGTTTCATATTTAAACTTCGTATTGTTATTTTTTAATTATTTCGAATAATGTAGCTTCCAAGATTTAAAATAAAAAGTTTGTAATAATCAATTGCTTTCGAATTTCGAGTTCTTGGTTATTCTACTCATTATGATTAATGATAATGTTATGATTTTTTAACAATCAATGTATTAATCATTTAAACATTCTCACATTATGTTTCGTTGACTGCGCGACGTATGAAAATGGGAATAGGTCAACAGCATTGAGATTATAATATTCATTACAATAATTAAACACTTTTAATTTTTCAAATTTCTGATTATTTAGAAATTGGAGGTGGCGCGCTGAAAGTAAGTTGTGTCGAAATGAGCTGCTAGACGTAAGATTATATTTCAAATGAAATCAATGTCAATTTTTAAGTTTCCTTTGTTCTATTTACTTTTTGGAAAGTTATTAAGGATGCAATATTGTTCATATAAGACACCGGATATAATCCCAAAATTTTGAGAGTACGTTCTTTTAGAACTAGATTTTGACATGAGTTTGCCACATTCACACTTTTTCCTTACACGTGTTGTGTAGATGGAAAGTGGCGTTTATTTCTTTTTTCGTTTCTGTTTATTCACTACTTCTTACGCGATGATGTGTTTGAACATAGTTTTCCCGCTGATATATTGGACCAAGCTTTTCGTGGCAATTTTGGTAGTTCATTCATTTTGAAGAAAAAGTTCATTTTTTATCTCGTTAATTTTGGAATTAATTAAAGAGTTAAAAAATGGACTTCTGCTTCACTGATTGATTCTGTTCGTTCTTTTTAATTGGTGAATTTCTATTAAAATTTCTATCTATTGTAACTTTTGATGTAATCTGTTTATCCCTGGTCTTCTTGAGATGTTGAGCTACGAAATGCAATGTGATATAATAAAACATATCAGAATATGATAAGCACTGTTACGGACATTTGAATTGCCCATGTGAGAGATGTTATTGGTATCTTTTTTAATATGAATTTGATTAAATGTTATATCGTTAGATACATTGTATATAGCGAATTATGCTTTGAAATTCGGAAGTTCAATGAAAATATGATAATTAAATTATTTTCCAAATATTATATTTTTTATACCTTAGTTCTGATATTTTATAAGGAACTAGGAACCTTGATATATGGTGTAAACATTTAATATTGCATCAATCTATTCCGTATCTCATTTCTGCATCTGAGCTGCAACAATTTCTTCCCCATTTCATGGATAGGTTACAAAGTAAATCTGCAAAAGTTACGTTTTCCAAACATTTCATCCAGGAACGCGAAGAAAAGTAATAATTTGTTTGAGTTCTTTGATGATTCGGTTAAGTTACGTGTCCTTCCAGTACAATTAAACGAACATGGTTTCGTATTTTGGTTTGGCAATACACCCAAGACAGAGTTTTAGGAATAGCTTGATCTTTGTTATCGTCCGCTTATGTCCTTCTATAAACGAACGCATGAAATGATCTACAGCATAACGTAATGAACTCTGCGCGTGATTTCATTCGAAATAACCCCGAGACTGCGATGTGAGAGACTTTCTTAGACGTCTCCGTCACCACCACCTGCCACCCCTTTCCCTGCCATCATGGGGACGCGTTCTGGAGTGCGGAGAGATCCCGGAATTAACGATTGCTCCATGGACCGCCTGTTTTTTAACTTTATTTTTCATCTAATGGAAATTCAGGCGGGACTTGGCCAGGGTTGGTGCCTTCGGGGGCGGGGGCGACTGGCCCGAGTCGGAGGCGGGTCTCTTCTCTTGAACACTCGCTCGCTCACGGTAAATGAATGAGAGGGGGAATTATTAGTTTTAAAAGAAAGACGAAACGCCGCATGGAAAGAAACACGTGGAAGACGAAGGGTCGTAAGGAGTTGTGAGGAGAAATCGGAAACTCCAAGAAGCGCAGCTCGGATTACCAAACTGGCTCCATCAACTAAAAAATTAATAGTCAAATTTTTATACACTTTTTCCTTTTTTTCTATTTCTTTTCCTCCAGTCCCATTGTTCTACGTCTATCCTCTAATATTCTTTGTCCCAACTTTGATTTAGTTCTTAAAAATGAACCGAGCAATTTTAATATTCTTCGGCCGAAGTCGGAAGAAGACTGCCATGTTTTTGTTGGATCCTTACCGAGGGGAGCAGGCACCCCTCCTCGCTCCAACACATCTGGCATTAATGACAAAAATTGACAAAATTCCTTCGCTACGCTCTGATTTAATAAGGGCAGTTTGTTTTCATGGAATGGCGTGCTGCTTCCTCGTTGGCAGGGGATTGGGGTGGGGGAAATCGTGAGGAAAATGCGGGGATGTTGATAGGGGTGGAGGGAATTGTGTGGAGTAAAGAGGAGGTTAAACGTAGACAAGTCGCCTTTTGCGTTTAGGGATTTGTGAGAAAGTCGAGCGGAAAAAGCGTACAAAAAAATGGAGAGAGTCTTTTCGAAATATTCCGCGGTGCTGTTTGCGGTGAAATACGGCCGCTGTTAACACGGGTCGAGGAGAGAGGCGATGGAATTTATGAACTCGGTTGTAATTGTGGGGGTGGGGGGAAGGCATACAGAAACACGGGCGGAGTTCGTGTGTTTTGAAAATGCGATTGAACTTTTTTTAATTTTCTTTTTACTTCAGCGATGAATAATTGATATAGTGACCCACACTTATTTGATACCACGAAAAAGAAATCCTTCAAACGCATGAAACATTTTGAAGCAATTTTTCTCGTGATATCGAATCAAATCCTAATTACTCCGAATAAAGTCGAAAATCTGATAAGGTACAATACTTGTCATATCAGAACAGAACTTTTTTTATAACAACATTAAACGAATTTCATTCAATTCTGTTTTCTTGACAAGTATTTATAATTTTGTAATTTTTATAGCACATTTTCTGTAGTGTGTCTTATAGAGATTTTAACGTTTTCAGATAGGGCGCTATAAATATTTTTTTTGTTAACCCTCAAAACAAAGCTTATCTAGTATCTCTAAGACAAGACATGATTCATAGCATCAATTGGTTGAATGGAAGTTTACAGCGAATGCGATGCATGTATTGGACCACGTAACGTTCCCATACAAAGTAAGTTCATTACCCGAGACCTTCTAGAAACCATAGTTATAACTCGAAGTCGTGTAACTTTACCAAAATTAATGGAATATGGCGGATTACACGAAATGTCGACTTCTACGAATTTAAGTTGTAACACATTAAATTAAGATACAGGGTAATATTCGTTCCACACGCTCGATGCAGAAAGAACACAATAGCACCACAAGAGCAAGTGAATTGATTGTTGTCCGATGGTTAGCGATAGATTTAAGGTTAAAGAAATCCAAAAGTACTGCCAACAAAACCCGAATTACACTTACCATTACCCTTATGGACGACGGCGAAGTAAAGGTGTTGACTACACCGTGTAGGAGCTCTGCACCAACATCAAGCCATTTAAACTGCCTACAAAAAATTAATTAATTAATTAATACTTTACTGTTCAGAGAGCAGCTGCAAAATAACTATGATCATATTGAGGACAATATTTTTTACTTCCACTACTTTACAAGAAACTAATAAACACAGTGTTACCGTTCGTGTCTTATTCCTTGGGTTACATTTTCTCGTAGTAAGTTACACGATTTAATAATAATAATAATGAAATTATTGTCATAAGGCAAGTACAAATTGCATATTACATCGTGGAGAACAATGAACTGATTTACTGCAAAGGATAATAATAATATTAATAATAATAATAATAGATTTATTGTCAAAAACAGTACAAACTGCGTATGATTACATGGAGGACAATAAACTAATTTACTCTCCGGAAGCAAGCAAGGGACCATCCCATCAATTCCGATCAAGGACCCTGAGGCAGAGGCGGATTCATTTTTTTTCATAAGTTCCTAGATAAGATAAAAAGTTAACTGCGAGATATAAAACTAATAGAATGTCAATATCTTTGTAATTTAACGCAAATATGGTTGTAAATTTACATGTAAAAGTTATTATCGAACTATAGATTATTCTGAGTATAGTGTTTAAAAATCATAAGAATTGAAAAAAAAAACCCACTAAATTCAGGATTTATTGTTACAATAAACACGCCCCTAGACAACGCCTAGAGAACCTGTATGATAAATCCGCCTCTACCAGAACGAAAAACGGAGAAAAACCCGGGCCAGGTTGGGGCTACAGAATTTATGTACACAACCGTGCCAATGTTGAGTACACATAAAACTAAATTAATATGAATCATAGGACACAACAATCATGCAAGAAAATACTTTTCGAAATTGTTATAAGTTATTTAAAAAGTGCTACATCAATGGTGTGATAAAGTACAAGACGGATTTAACTTTTATTAAAATCAATAAATTCTTTTACGGTGTAGAAGCACTGGTGCAGGAAGTAGTTTTTAACCGCTGATTTGAAGATATTCAATTTCATAATATCTTTTATATTCTTGGGCAGGGAATTATATAGAATGATTCCCGAATGATAAGGTCCTTTTTGGCAAAGAGTGGTTGACACTCTAAGGCGATGAATATTACTACTATTGCGAGTATTGTGTTCGTGAACGAGACTGTTTCGTATAAAGAAAGGGTGGCACTTCAATAATTCGGTCTTAACAAACACGACCGTATCATAAATATAAATGCAGGGAAGTGTTAAGATATTTAATTCCTTGAATAAAGGTTTACAAGAGTTTCGGGGGTGAGATTTACAAATTATCCGAACTATCCTCTTCTGAATTCTGAAAGTTTGAATACTCTGACCGGAATTACCCCAGAAGGTAATGCCGTAACGTAAATGGGAGTAAACGTTTGCAAAATATACGCAACGGGAAATACGTGGACTAACTGCGTTAACTAAGATTCGGAATGCGTAACACAATTTGCTTAATTGGGAATTAAGATTGTCAATGTGACAATTCCATTTGAGGTTGTCTTGAATATGGAGACCTAAGAATTTTGTATTTGTAACAGTTTTTAATTGTGTTCCGTTTAAAGAAAGAGAAACCTGGGGTAAAGATTTTGTGATACTATTGTGAAATGACATAGACACTGTTTTGTCAGTGTTTAGAATGAGACGATTTGCAATTGCACCAAGTCGAAAAGTTAGACAAAACCTTTTGAGCATTGGCGTGCTTATACAGTAAATTAGTGTCATCAGCAAAAAGAACCATTTTGCAATCTGATGTGGATGATATGTCGTTCAAATACAATAAAAAGAGTATAGGACCGAGAATTGAACCTTGGGGTACTCCGCAAGTAAGTGGCTTTGTTTCTGAAAGACAACGATCAAGTATTTTTTTTTAGTATAGGATATTTCGACCTGTTAATATCTATCATTTAAATAAGAAGTTAGCCATTGATGTGGAAGTCCACGAATGCCTAAAGAATGCAATTTGGTAAGGAGAATTCCGTGATCGATGACATCGAATGCTTTGGATAAGTCAAGAAAAACACCCTGAGGATTTTCTCCACTGTCTAGAGATGTGGTAACATCGTTTAAGAAGGAAAATATGGCGCTTGTAGTGGAAAAGGATTTCCTAAAACCGTGTTGATCGTCAGAGAGAATGTTATATTTTGATAAAAAATCTAGAAGACGCTTATAGAACAATTTTTCTAGGATTTTTGAGAAAGTGGGTAGTAGAGATATTGGTCGGTAATTTCCAATATTAAGTTTGTTTCCTTTCTTGTGTAAAGGTTTCACTTTAGCTCTCTTAAATATTTTTAGGAAACACCCCTTCCAATAAAGAACTATAAAAATATTTATGAGTGGATTTATTATAGCATGGGACGAAAATTTAACAATAAACTCTGGAATATCATCTACGCCTGTTGAAAATTTGTTTTTCAATAGCTGATGATTCCCATGACTTCACCGGCGTTAGTTTCGGAAGTGAACATAGAATTGGGTACGAGGGTGGATATAATTGGATGACATTGATTTGGATATATTGAGTTCGTTATTTTACCAACTTCTGAGAAGTGAGAATTAAACAAATTTGCGATGTCCTGAGGATTTGACACGATCTTGCCATCGTTTAGTANCATTTTCTTCGCGATTTTCATCCCATCCATTCCGATCATAGGCTCTTAAGCAAAGGTGGATTTAGAGTAATACTGGAATAGGGTGATCTTGAATGAAGGGAATTGTGCGTAATAGATCCGTTTGTATTGATTTACTCCCGATTTAATCATTCGAGAACATTTCGGTGGATCCAACATTATTAGAGAATGTAGCAGTACAATGACCGTAGGTGTCAGGTATCACTGTGTTATATTCGTTTTAATTATACCAAACGAAGTGATTCGAACATAAAACCAGAATGAAACGATATTTCAAGTTGGTAGTACACTGTATCATAGGTAGTTCATTGTATCATAGGTAGAATAAGGACACACACATTCGTTTAAAAGGATGAGAAAAATATTGTGTTCTGCTATTCGTGGAATTACCCGTATAAAAAATGACATCCTAGTGAGGTATTTTAATGTTTGCTAATGAATGTTATTATTTATAATTTGTTTTTAATTTGTCTTGAACGTTTGTTGTAAATAATATACGCGATATTATTGTTAGAAATCTTTAAATGTATCATTCTTACAAATCTGTTTAAATACGTCAGGACAAAGCTTATAAGTTGTTTCTCGCGAAAATCATGCACCAGTAGAATTTTTTTTATAGAAGCTGGCGTCATGAATTCGGCACATGATGATCAATTTATGAGTGTAATTCATTTTAATTGTTGGAGAACGGTGATTTTCTTTTCTTTTCGGAATCGATGTTGTGCTTCAGATACATTACTATAATTTATCAGATAATTGAGAATTTTACTATTGAAATTTGTTTTTTACAGCTAATAAAAGTTGTAACAATTTTTTTTTCGTATTTATTACATTTCGAATTCGTATCAAATTCTTTCGTATGCAATTATATGAGATCGATCTTGTTACGGTGATGTATCTGGAATATTCTAATCATGTTTTGAAAGACGGTTTATTTACAAAATAACATGAGATGAATCAACTTGTAAATTCAGTTGAACAATTTGTACGCCATGACACAATCACTGAGAATCACTACTTTTATAAGTCATACTTCATGATATTAATATTCGCTCTTCGCGTAAATTGTGCTGCCATTCCATTTGTGCATAACTATGAGCAAGAAACCGGATTATTAGACGAGTTCTTTAAGTGAAATCGAAAAATTTTTGAAATTAAGTCATTTTGAAGAAATTAAATATATTTTTTAAAAAATATTTTAGAAGTATAAATGAAAATTGAAGTGGAAAACAAACAATCCTGAGTACGCATTTATGGAGGGATGTATGGTATAAGAACTCGGGTGTTTAGTCGAAAAACATTGTGTACTAAAATTAATTTAGAAAACGGGAATAGTCTTGTAGCGAGAGATCAAAGTATATAGAGATCTTCGAAATATGCATTGTCACGAAACGTTGAAACATTGGGATAGATTTTCTCGAAATTTTCGATGAACAGTATTATGGCTAATGTTCGTGGAGAAACAGATATTGAAAAAAGAAACAGTTGCGAACGCCGTAAATGTAGGACCACGACGATTGAAAGAAGTTGTAAAACAGGTGACATTGAAAAAAAAAATACACTTCTAGACCAATCGAGTGTGGGAATTCTTATTCTACAAAAAACTGTTGATTACACTCAAAACTGTTCGGATCGCAGTCTAGTGACCAATTTCTCTTAAGGGAAGATTTTATCAAATTTGTTGGTTATAAGTAGCGATAAAACTTGAAGATTTTACTGCCTCATTTTCGGGGATGCGATGATCTAGCCGTAGCTTTACCCGTAGAAAATGTTGGGGATAACTCTATAATTTCAAGACTGCGAATATATGCTGAGTTCTATACTGGTAGGGAACGGAAATAGAATTGTGGACCGGAAGCCGAATAGAACGACTAGGAGAATAAACAATTAAATATAGATTTTAACTGGACAAAAATCCTCCAGACACGGAACTTGGCAGAAAGATATGTTTTGGCGTCTCTTTAATGGGGTAAGAAAATTGGACACTCCAGCCCCCATGGGGGAGGTCAAGACGAACGGCAACACTATTTTTTTGTAAATACCTAAAAATCTACGCGAAATATCATAAAATTAAAAGATGTAGCTGACAAAATTTGCAACAAATTTGGTCATAAGTAATTTTTTCGTCGGTCGCGCAGGAACCGAGATATGAGCGCTCAAAGTTGAGACCTTTCTTTGCAATTCTTCTTTTTAGAGAAAAGAGAACTTTTTAAATTTTAGACCGATTTTTGTGCAGTAAAAAGCCTTAAATGTGGGTACACGAGTGTTTGTACTTGCAATACCATATACTTAGATGTAAATTTTGCATTTATGTATATATGCAAACGCACATGACTACAAAAACGTACATTCTTTAAGCGTTTTAGCTGTATACACACAAATGTGTGTGTCCAAATGTGCATGTACAAATTTGAGTTGGAATATATTCATATATGTATATTATATGTGTATAAATCAAAAAATGCATGCGTATGGATAAGTCGGTATGTAGACATAGAAAAGTGCACAAATAAAACTAGTTAGATTTGGGGGAGGGGAATACAATCATAGTGATATAAGACAGTAAATGCACAAAAATGTTGAATTTAAAGGAAATATTCGAAAAAAATATTTTTGAAAATGAGGTATCAACTTGGAGCGCCCATATCTCGCTTCACTTACGTCTCACGATAAAACTACTAATATCCAAATTTCTTGAAAATTTTATCAGCTACAACTTTTACTTTAACTTTTACAGAAATCTTAAGTTGTTTTTTTTTTTTAGATATTTACAAAAAAAAAAGTCTGCCGCCTCTTTTGTCCCCTCCCCAGGGAGACACGCTAGAGTGCCCAATTTTCTTTCCCCATTAAAGTGAACCCCAAACTTAACTTCCATCCAATTTTTGTTTCTGGAGGATTATTGTCAAGATTTTCAACAAAATCAGACTTTTCTGAAAGGTGTAGATGGAGAGGTAAATATGATTCCGGACATTCGTCATTCGGCGAATCCCGAGCGACTTTTTGCCGAATAGGGTAGATGAACAAAAAAACATACTCTCTATTGTCAAAACAACAGTTGCAAACTGCTTATGAGCACATGGAGAACAATAAAGTAATTTACTTTTCGGAAACATGCAAGGGACCATTCCATCAACGGGCCACCTCCTGGAATGAGTTTCTCCGACGTATCTATGAAAAAATGTGAGAAAATATTTTCGGAACTGAGAACAATATTATGTTCAAAAGTTTGTACGATAATGTACAAAAAAAATCGCGAGTGGAGTCCCTCAGGGCTCGATATAGGACCCTAGTATGCGACCTCATTTCGTTGAGAAAATAACCATAAAGAGTATTGTTGTATTTTGCCATATGTAGGTATGTGCATGAATAACTGGAGCTGGAATTGAAGGACTTTTAGATACTTGTTCTTGTTGACTGGAGGAGAAAGCCTTGCTGTAAATGAAACCGGTTCTATTCTTATCATTAACAGCAGGAATTTCTGTCCGCTAATTTTACATTTTGTTGTTGTGCATTCTACATTAATTAAGAACTCTCGAGATAGTCAGACAGATGGGGGTAGGTACGCTGGGATGAGAATAATTTTCTTCTTCTTAAGGCTCTGTTTTGATGCATTTTGTGTGTCAAACGTAATTGGAAACAAAACAAAATCTATTTACATAATATATATTTTGTTAGTGAGAAATCATTTTCGAAATTTTCCTTGCAAGTGTTATCAATTTTCTTCCATTTGCAAAGTACAAGAATCACTCTTGATCGAAACCGCTCAAAAATGGTTCTTCGCTAATGAATGCATTTTCTTTCTCGGACATTTCTGTCGTTCTCAAGCTGTTCTTCCTTCTCGTGAAATTACGCAATCCTTTCTCAGCCACTCCCTAATCCAGTGCTACTAATTCTTCCGCTGCGGCAATGCAATTGTTTCTACTTCCTCATTTGTAAATCCACGCTGTCCTTTTTCTCCCATTCTCTTTTTCTGTCTCACACTGTCCTAATTGTTGTTCCTTTCTTTTCCCTTTCTTCTCTTCTCATATTGCAGTAATGCTTCTCGTTCCTTTACCGTAATGTATTCGTATCTTTTTGTCATTGTTTGTTCGGTATAAAAATTAGAGATGTGGTGTTGTTATTAATATTATTATTATTTAACTTCGTAGTAATTATATGAACACATAAGATTTTCTCAAATAAATCTGCACGTATCAGAATATTTCTTCATTTTGTTTGTTTGTTTATTTGTCGTTGTTTGGGATTATCTCCTTCACTTATATAAAGTATGTACTGTTAAACGAAAACTCGGTTCTTCTCCCCCCCCCCNTGGAGAAAACAAATCGTCGGGAACCTTAGCACTTCGCCTGGAGCTCTTCACAATCAGCGTAACAGAGACGCGTAAACTGGAGCCGCTGGCGCATTCAAAGAGACCAGCGAGGGAGCGTTCACGCCAGTCGACAATATTGTAAGCTCCTTGGAATGAGATCTCTGGAAGAGGAGTAGAATTGGGCACAGCTATTGGAGGTTGCAGCAGTCCAAAGAGGGTGGAGGCGGAGGGTTGAAGGCGTTTGTGAGGGGTGGGGGTGAGGGGACGTGCAAGAGAAACACTCACAGTCCACACCGCCATCGCCGCAGTCAAATTAAATTCTTTTGCATGCATTTGCATCGCTGATTGGCTCATCTGCATATCGAGCAGAGTGTTGGAAGAGGGGGGGGGGCACTGTGACCCAGGTGCTGCGGACAAGCTGACGCGACGCAGCGGACCCCACAGCGATAAGCCGGACTCTTAATTCGTGGTGAGGTGATGCGGTCATTTCATAGGAGACAGGGGTAACTCCCCTCCCAGAAAAGGCGTTTGGGAGGTACGTATTTATGACGGAGAGAAAAATCTATATAATATTATGACAGATGAAATTTGGAGTTTTAAATTTCATGAAACCACTCTATAACATTATGCAAAGACCAAACTGTCCAAATTTTTCCTAAAGGACTGCACAGTATTACTAAACTGGCGAAGGCTATATCAGATTTCGTAAATCCTAGATAATTTGTTAGACCAAAACGGTAGTTATTTCCAAAAATAGACAAAAATCAGCAAGGATTTTATATATTATCTGTACTTCTTATAATCAGTTTGTTAAGGAATTTTATAACCTGTCTCGTACAGTCTTCATTCATTTAATTTAAAAATAATCTACAACGCGTTTTCACGTGATTTCATTTTTCTACGTTGTTAGTTATTCTGGATATTCTGCTTTGTATTAAATCAAAATATTGAACAGTATACGATCTATCGACATTCATAAGATAATTTGAGAACAGTATTTAGTTCTGAATGGTTTGCTTTAATAATTCATATAAAATGTTTTACTCGGAATGCAACATTACAGATTCTTAGTTCTAGATTTGGTTTGAAACTTCAGAATATTTCATTATTGTATAGGACCTCGATATTGTAATATTTGTAATAACATAATATTTATTGTCGAAATGCTAACATTTTGAATATGTAAAAATTGTAACCTAACTTTGCAATCAATGTATGTAAAATGTAGACATATTTCTCAGTATATTATTACTAAATTTTTTATGCTTTTGTTGTAAAATCGTGACCAAATAAAAATTCTTTCAAATTATCGTTTATTTTGATTAAAACGAGAAAAAGCAGATTACTCGGATGAAAATCAATAATACAATTTTAAAATTTTCAGCGTTGTATTATGAAACGCAATTAGTGTAATGTACTTTTTTCACTTAGTTCTATTCCGATTGGTTTCGGAGCATTCATGATTAGTACTTTGCAGTTCAAGAATGATAGTGGTGAACATTTTCACGTAATACCTGTTATTCTTTTAATATACGAGCGTCTAGCATGGAAAGATAAATGTCCAAGTCAAAATATTTGCTATAATGTTAAAAATAAAACATTCTGCTTTGCAAGAAGAACTGTCTTAAACTTAACTATGATACTTGAACTTATAATGTGCAGGTGGGAAGGAAATTATCTGTTTTCGCAACCTATTTTTGTCATCCAGTTGGATTCTTATGTCGTCGCAATTTTTCAATAAACGTGGAATTCTTCCCAACCTCGTAGAATATTGCTCATTTGCAGCCACCGCGAAATGGCTCAAAAAGTATAATTTATCCCGAGTCTCCATTCAAAAGTTTGATATGTCCATGTCAAACTTTGACCTTCTACACAACTTTTTCATACAAAGTAACAATTTTCTTTTCCAGAAATTTGACGAATGTAACGATCATACGACATTCAAAACATATGTTTGTTTCTATATGTCCTGGTTGACGGTAGTAATATGAGAGAATTGTTTCTTTGTACCTGAATTCTTGATGATAGGATGTTATACTCTAGTCATCTGTAAGTGATTATGATGACAATGAATATCTTTGAAATCAGTAAATTACGTTTTACTATCGACACAATATAAGCTACATTTTTATTTATGAATGATTTTCTTGAGATCAGTACTGTTTCAGTGTAGGAGCTCAGCAAGTACTGGCTGAGGGCTCAGGAATTTTTCAAAAAATTGTTGCAGATATTTGTACATTTTTGAATAAATATTGTACAATTATGTTATCCTACATATAAACATCCTACATCCTACATTTCGTCAGCTCGAAAACATTTCCAACATGTATTACAATTAAATAAATGAAAATATTTTCACGCTGCTAATTCATTGACAATAACATTATTTTTTGTGTCAATGTAAATTTTTCTTATATTCGAAAAGAAGATAGAGTAATTTTTTTTTCGGTAACAGGAAAATTCGGTTTAAAGGGTAAAATGATCCCCAATGGACAAAAGTCTAGAACCTCGCAAAAAGATGAAAAAATACGTAGCTGGTGATAGTTATTTACCATTTTCGTAATAAAATCATTTATAAAAATTTGGTTCGTTTTTGCTCTAATTTCTGTGATTGCCCGTGAATGACAAATTATCTTATTCGCAGTCTCCTAACGAAATCTTTCGCGATAATCTGAAGTCGGAACACATGTATGAGAATATTACTCGGATGAAAAATCATACCAAGGAGAAGCAGTGAAATGTCGCTGGTCGTCCATCCGGCCACTGAGCATATTATTACGGCTCGCACACACCTGTTGTGCGCTGCCGTAAACGCAAAACGACGCCGTAAAACCCCCTGCTTCTTCTATCCCCCTCGTGCTGACAAGTGCTGGCCGACTGGCGAAGCAGTAATTGTCAGCGCTCTCCAGCGATTCATCGCGACTATGGGTTCAACCCTTCGGCACACTTCCCTTTCTCTAGGGACGAAGCAGGAGGGGCAGGACACTGAATTCAGTGATGTTTCGCTGTCCGGTTGCTGCCGCATCCTCGATGTTTCGGCTGCTATTCTGCAGCTTTTATCAGAAGAGACTGTGCAGGGGTTGTGAGCGAAACGCCGATTCGACGTGGCAGCGACTGGATAGCCAAGCACCATACGACGCTAACCACGAAAGCCATGGAGAAATAATTACGATGTCAACTGATATGTTCCCTTCAGAAAGTTCTGTGAATCTCAGGATTACAAATAACATCCATGTTATTCTTATATTCTCGATACACATAATGAAACATGAACATAATATTTCACTATTAGTTAAAGCCTCTACTTCTTTTTATATACCTCCATATTTATTGCTACATTTTTTTCTTATCTAGATTTCGTACCATTAATACTTAATTTGTCTCTTATTAGCATAATTCTCTAAATATTTAATTTGATAATTTACAGTTAGTTTGTAACATTTTTTGTTGAAAATGTGAATTAATTTTGCTATAGTTCCTGAAAGTATTCACTCAATGAAACAATAGATTTAATGTATTTGTAGATATATTGAAAAAAACTTGTATCCCTGTTCGAAGAAGATTTCTTGGAAGTTACAAAGCCACTTATTGGGTTAGGAGCACAACTACATTTGTCTGATATTTTACAAACTGATGAAGCATTTCTGGTTTTTAACAATTTTTTTAAGTTTTTGTGGACTCTGTTATCTTACCCTTTTTGTACAATTCAAGAGGATTATGAAATTCGCTTCGTTTCAGTCTTCGAGATTCGGCAGCACCAATACTCGAGACATGGTTCTTTGGTCACTGGATTCGCATCATTGAAGTACAGAACCTAAAAAACTTAGCGAAAGTTAACCAGCCACTGCTGAAATGTTCAAACTGTATAAAACAATGGACTGTATATAACATGCTCTCATAAACTATAATATTCTAAAATGTTTTTTTATTGTGGTGCCTCGAAAAAACTACATTTTTCTCGCTGTTTAGATATTTAAGTTTGTCGTAGAGTTAGTTCACAGAGTTTAATGTTTACTTTACAGCATTCATCTTGTTGAGTGCTTGACCGCTAAAGTTTCCTCACGTGATATGTGACAATACGATATGGAATTCATATACTTCTGATGTTTTCCTTATGTTGCTCTCATTTCCAAAAAGGAATGTTTTGTTAATATCTCTGATTCTCCCACCATTCATATCCAACTGCCACAAATAAAGTGTGAAGTTAAAAGATAGTTTTCTTCACGGGAACTTGGTTTTAATTTCACATTAGAATTGTTTATAATTTATTTAAATGACAAATTATTTTCGAATCGCTTTTCAGTTCCTATGTTTCACAGAGGTAACGCTACTCACGGCTTAATTACTTCAATCGACTTCGAAGTCCACGTCCAAGTAAGAAGAGGTATGATAGAGCTCATTGATAAAAATAATGAATTAAGAAAAGAAAACGTATCTCCTGAAACTTAAACAGGAGGATATATCATGACAAAAAATAACGACAATGAAAGAGAAAGAACACAATGTGTAAATGGTTTTATTTGGTGA
>NNCF01137843.1:2571-15586 GCA_002313205.1 Laupala kohalensis
TGGGAATTTAATCCATTACATTTTGTTAAGAAATAATTTGAAATACTGAAATACACATTAAATTCAACCGCTGTGTACTCATGGAGGCTGGGTTTTTGAAAGGAAGCTTGGAGGGCAAAATTCGGCGGTTTACACACTGCGTGGGTGGCCGTGAGAACGAGTGAATATCATAAAACGACCCTTGGAAGGAGGACGCCTATGCGCAGCACATACATAAAAACTACAACGAAACGAAGAATCGGGGTGCGAAATAACCCGGGATAGGAAGGCATACAACTGAATAAAGGACGGAAGGGCACTGTAAAAATTTGGGAAGCAGATGTCAAAATTCAAAAAGAGGGTTCTTGGGTACTCCAAGAATAACCGCAATAACATCGAACGTGTCCGCAACAAAAAGGGTAATTCGAAGAGACAGAGGATTGAGCTATGGGACAAAATGCACGATCGCAAACAAGTGAATGAGCCGCCAAAGACCCATGACATAAAAGATGACTGACAAAGCGGACGGGCAAAACGAAGTGGTTCGTGCAATTGTGAAAAGAAATCTATAGAATTAGGTGGGGTGTCAGGGGTTGAGAGGAAGTAGGAACATCTCACACATTGAGATGATACGATGCCGCGTTGTGACAATACGATCTTTCGGGCGGCTTGAGACGCATGGTCGAGCCGAGGCGGCGACGAAAAACTGCGTCGTTAAATTTAAAACCAGATCGTATGATTCGTCGATAAGAGAATGACGTAATATTTAACATGACCAATCCGAGTAGTCCCGTGTGGAGTAGATAAAATGTAATGATTGGTTAATAGTAACACGTGACGCGGGGGAGGGCGTGACTTGCTCCGCAAAAGTTGATAGAGAGAGGGGGTGATGTGATAGAGGAGATTTTTAGATTTTAAAAACAGACCGAGATTTTGACACAGAGGTTATTGCAGAGATCCAGACAGAGAGAGTTTTAGTGATTCGAGATCCGAGAGTTGGACTTAGAAATTTTGGCAGTCAGACACTTCATGTTTACTGATGTTCTGACGCATCGGACTTTTCGGGCATGGTCCCGCTACGAAGCGCCTCGTGACTTCTGCCTGAGCAAATACTCTGATTATGTGTTCGGCTCGGACGTCGTTTGGTGTAAATCCACAATCGGGTTAAGTGCCTTAATTGGGTCCTAACACGGTCCTGACTGACTGGAGACGAGCGGTCCGAGGTGGCACGGGACGACGCGCAGGTCGGTGGCTCCCGGCCGACGGCAGCAGCTGGTTGAGGCGGCAGAGAAACTACAAGGCGGCTCTCGGGTCATTGATCCCCGAAGGGTCCTCAACTGCCACGCCGTTTTCGAGACGGGCAGGTCAGCCATTTCACCTTATGTAAGGTAAATATTCTGACAGCCGACAAAGTAGCGAACGATTTTGTGATGAAAAAGATGCGTGTGCTCCGTGTTAAAAAAAAACAACAAAACTATGAGCAGATTAAATAACATTTTGTAGACACAATTCGGTTGATAATTAAATTTGCTAAATTTCTGTAGTAATATGAATGTAATTTGGTTGGGACTAAGAGTGCACCAATACATGCAAACTGGAATATAAATGTGTACGTGTCATTTTGGGGGAATACGTATGAGGATAAGTATGCGTAGATAGTAGATTTACTTTAATGTAAATAGTAAGTAAATAAAACTTAATTTATCTGTGCTGTGTGAAATTACGACTCAAGTGTGTATTTTATTGAAATAAATGGGCCGAACCCGCCCCGTCCGAATTTCCCTGGCATTAGCTAACCGGTGCAGATGCTGATCGCTGAGTGGGCTAGGTAGGTGGGCAACGAAGGCCATTAAGCAACCAGTGAAATACATTGTTACAATATTTACTATTTTTGGCGGCATTCCATACCTGTTTAATACCTTCCAGATANTAATATCTTAATCCAAAAACCCAAGATTATAATTATATTTCTACTACATTATACAAATAAAATTGATATTTGTACCAGACCTGTGAACAGGAAACTCTGTTTGCCTCTATAGCAACACATTTGCAATGATAAGCTGGTTTACTACAATGAAATTGAAAATTGTTTAATTAACCAATTTCATCAATTTTCTTTTTTGTGGTTTACTTGCTGAGCAAGTATGATTAGGAATCTTTATTATCATATTTTACTTGTTTTATTTTTTTGTTAAATTAATGTAAAATAGCCTCATTGCCTTTAGCATACATTGCTAAAGAAAGGTTGTACACAGTTCAATTAAACATTGAAACAATAGTAAAATATTTAATATGATTAAATATGTAATTCATAATTCTTGCACATTCAACACATCCTATATTCTATTTCAAATGGGACTGAATATTTAATTTGATTTTTTTACTCTACCTGGATTGAAATCAAAGTGGTTTGGTATTACGAAGTAAAATACTCTAGAAATTTGTAGAGGAGTCACTACAGTTCATATTGGTTAATATTTAGTTTTGATTCATAGAATGTTAACAGATCCTTGAAATAAAAGTCTAATATGTAAAGTTCCCCTTTTCACAATACACAAATTATGCCTCCCTATTGAAATCATATATGCTCTGACCAAAAAATACAGAAACACACAATAAAGATAATTTTAAATTAAACAATGAAGCCGATATTATTCTCTTTCTTTAGGAAGTCAAATTCTATTTCGCATGACTATTTTTTTCATTTACTTGTTTTGTTAAATTTTACTAAAGGTTTTCTCATAATGTGTTCAAAATGTTCAATACTTAATATTATGTAGGTATTACCTTCATCTAACCACTATCGATACCAAAAAAATGTGTAGTATTCCAATAACCACTAACCTTATTTTTTCAAGAGGAGTGCGTCTTGCTCGCAAAGGAGTAATGCCTGTTGTGGTAGAATTGACTACAGGAGTCTGCAATCGAGATGTTCCTGGGGACTCATTAGGTACTTCAAATTTAGAGATGGCAGTATCTTGGCCAAGCTTGCACTTGACAGCTGGCTGTCTTGGAGTATGCTCCACCACAGATACATCTGCTACAACAAACAAGCCTTAAGTTTTCTCCAACATCACTACAAATAAATGCAGGAAATTTCATCACAACTATATCTACACTAATAAACATGAATTATTTGGAGTGTCTGTTGCATAGAAATCAGTAAAAGTAATAGATGAAATTGTTTAATGTTTAAAAGACTCTTCTTAAAAGGTTTTGCAACAAAAAAGCAAAGAATGGTTAATATTGATGAATTACAAGAGCAGAAAAACGGTCAAAATTGGCTGCTAATCAATAGAGTGAATCTTCATTTGCATGAATGTTGACTATGACACTTACTAATGTGTCTGCAGTTATATTGCATTACATGAAGTGGACAATCCACTGAACGTATAATCTACATGACTTATCATAGAAGAAAAATTTTATATAGACTGTTCAGAGCATTGTTTTCAAAAACATAATCTAAAAGTGAAATGAAAATCAAAGAATGCAGCGGTAATAAATAAAGTAGAAGAAAATACTTGATTTTTCACATATCTGTATGCATACATATTGTATCATTATAACAATACATACCTAATCAACTTTAATTGTTATCTACCGATCAATTTATTGACTAATTTTGTTAAACAGTAAATTCAATTGAATGACCTTTTTCATAGACAATTTCAATTTTTTTCACAATTTCTATGACAATGGTCATTAAGTTGTATTTGTTAAACAGACTAACAAAATGGTTTGTTTTTAATAATGTTATTTGTAACACTTAAATCTTGATATTAAAATATAATTAGTCTCAGAAATAAACAGAGTAATTTTTACTTTTTAATGTCACACATAAACTACAATTCAAGTCAGCAACTCGAGAACATTGGACTTTGTATGACATTCTTGAATTGAAAGATGTTTCAATTTCTGTACTAGATTAAGATTGGATTCGCACACTGGTCATAATTCGTTTAAAAAGCCAAATATTCGAAATAATAATTAATTTAATAGTTATTTCCCCCAACGATGGAAAACTGATCTAATTCACATTAAATTCCTATGAAATACTTGATAGTACTGACAGTGGTGGTCTAGTGGTAGCGTCTTTGCTTCCACGATCTCGCTGAGCGGTAGAATGTGGGTTCAAACCCTGCTCGGCCGAACTAGGTGAGGTTTTCATCTGGGGTTTCCCTCACCTACCCCAGACAAATGTCGATTCAGTACCATAAGTTTCCTGGCAACCCAACATCTCTCCTTCCCAATTCCCTTGCCCAAGTCCAAGAGTTAGGTGGAAGAGCAGGCCTCATGGTCTGAACCTCGCCAAAAGGCATAAAATAAATAAATAAACTCATTCAGAAAGTAAACTTCTCCCGTTTCCCCTGCTCTCCCGTTTCCCCNGAGCAATCTTCTCTATGAGTAATTTGGAATTGAAAAGTCATTCAGATACAATGTAGTTAACAATGCTTTCCTCAAATACTTAATTCAAATTGTTTACAAGCCACACTTATTAATTTGGCATCACCTTGTGGTTCATGCAAGTCTGGTCAAAAATAAAATGCAACCATTTGATTGAATTTAATTTTAAAAAAACTCTTTACCTAAATCCAATGTATGTTTCTCCTTTTGGTTTCCCCCAAGTGCAACATATCATAATTTTTGCATTATTTTTTTGTAATTTCTGACTTTTGTTAGAGGATGATGTCTTTGAAATAACTATTATCAAAGTTCTTACACTGAAAGGATTCTAGGGAACAATTCAATTTTGTGTTCTCTGAATACTTTCTGGAATTTCTTCTCAAGACAGATTAATTCTTCATTATTTTCTCTCCTTTTACCTCAGTTTTCTTAATACAGATTAATAAATAAATGAAGCAATTAATCCTGATTGTCACCAGGTGGAGAATCCAGCGTGTATTGGCTAATGATGTATGAAACATCCCTTAACCCATCCATTCTGAATCTTTCAGAAGTTCATTGTTAAATATTGATTGTTCTCCATTGATATTTTATTTTATATTGATGTTTGAGTAAAATGGTTGTAGTGTGCTGTTCAGGTATGTGATCATGACGGAGTCAAGGCATTTACGGAATTAAATGTTTGTTCCATCTAGTGAGTTTGCGGAGAGGGTGATAAGAGTCTTTGAATGTCAGTGATGAGGAACTGGACAATGTAGACACGGGTGATATTGGGTATACTTGCAGTGAAAGTAGCAAAGATTCAAAACAATTGGAAGAGGACACCGAAAACATACTAAAAAAAATTTCATACTAAAAATAGACAATATATTCATTTTTTCAACAAAAAACACAAGTAAATTCAATTTTTCTATTTTGTAATTCCATTACAAATATTTTTAAAATGTCAAAATAAAAATAAATATAATTTTAGTGAACCTGAAAAATTGTCATTGAATGTGTCACTGGGGCAATAAAAATAATCCAGCCCCAGCGGTCACAAGAATTCTAAGAAAATTCAGATAACAGTGGGGTAAAATAGCTTCTCAACTTTCTAACACCAACATATTTTCGATGTTGATAGGACACTGGAGAACTGAATAATAGCAAAATCTCAGCATGTGATTTTTTAAGTAATAGTTAATATAGTGACCAAATTCACTGAACTCACACTAACCACGTGTGTTTTTTCTAAACACAATGTTTTTTATATATAATCACGTGTTTTTAAATACAGTGTCTGTTGAATAATTGAGTAGATTATCAATTGTATAAAGTCAAATCCTTAAGAACAATCCTCCAAAAATTCAGTTATAAAATTAAATAGCACATACAACATAAAACACTATCCAAGAGACATCAAGTAGTAGCATAAAATCTACTGGATGCCTTTGAAGTCACTACAAGTGCTAAGAATTCAAACAGTGAAGTCAGAAGCCAAAAAAATGAGTGTGTATCATGTCTTGATTAGAAGATGTAAGTGCTATGAAACCTCCATGCTAATTGTTTATTCGTGTCAGCGGCACTCAACGTACATCAAGGTGTGATGTCCATCATACCGTATTTACCCAAATATAGTCCCCCTCTTACTTTAGAAGGTAATATGAAAAGAAAGGAAGTTGAGTAAAATCAAAGTCTTTCTAAAGGGAAGTGCTCATTCCAAATTCAATGTGAAATGGTTGGCTCTAGTAAGTATAATCATAAGGATTTTAAAATGTAAATCTGTTTTCGTCTCTTGACATCGTCAGATCCACACAGACTTGGGTTTATTTCGACATCTCGTGCCGCTGCTTTATTTTCATGTGTCTAAGCATAATTTAGAACTCGAAGTTTAAATTATCATTGAAGCATGTATGATCACCCAACTTTCATTTTGTTGAAGAAGATCCCAATCTCTTGAAGACAGAATCATGTGTCATGATCAGCATGGAGACAGCAATTTGTCATTCCTAGACAAAACGGAACGTTGTTCGGTTTCCACTTGAATGGGTGTCAAATCCCACTTGATGTTCTTAGTGTTACATTACATATACAGCTGGTGTTCACTTCATTCGTTTACATCCACAAAACTTTAAATGAGCAGTTTTCTAGTCCTAAACTCCAAATATAGTTATCCCACGGATTTTTGGACAACTTTTTCGACAAAAAGGGGGGACTATATTTGAGTAAATGTGGTACGTCAATGTGATGCCCATAGCAAATGAGACAGCAGCAAATGAGATAAATAAGGTAGAATTTAGTAGAAGTTTTTGGGCATAACGTAGAGGTATAACAATATTATACTTATTTAAAATTTTTAGCTTTAGTCCAAAAATACTTTCATTTCATTACCAAAAAAGCCGTTAAAAACTGCATTTGACCACACGGAGGGCAGTAAGCTTATTAATTCTCCTGAAGCAAGCAAGGATACCATCCCATCAATTCCAATCCTGATGCCCAAAGATCAAAACAAACTGTCCCACAACAGGCCCCGACGGTGCTCAAGGGGTTCACTGAGGTTAGCGGAGGTTAGTGCTACGCAATTTCTTGGCCTTGACACTATGAGGTGGAGATGTGGCCAGCATCTTGCTCCGGATAGTTTGGCCCAAGGATAAACCTGGTACTCATTTTACAGCAGGTTGTGTAGGCCTGGAAATTAGTCTGGATGTTGAGGAGTGATGAAAAATGCCCACCCCACCAGGGATGAAATCCTAATGCCCAAAAGTAAAATGGAAAAACCTAACAAATGGGGTTAGAGAAATAATGTACTCACCCACACCAAAACTGAGTAAAAAGGAAAAATATAATTCTAATTTAAACAATAACAAAACAATAAACAATAGTGTGTATTATAGTGATTTTGTATTTAAGTCAACAATTATAAATTATGCGAAAAGAACACACAATTAAATGAATTCACATTATTATACTAAATATTGACTTGATATAAAAAGAATTTTGTGAGAAAATTCAACCTAAGTTTTTTTACTAAAATATACGAATTCATAGATATAATAGAAAAAATCATGCAGGGGGACTTGGTACTGCAGATTACAAGAGATTCATTTATGAGATATCTTTTATCTCTTTTGGAGGAGAATTATAAAGAATGGCTTTGATCTTTTTAAGCAGAAGGTAGCTGAAACTTAAGGACAATGAATATCATTCCTTTTCCTAAAAATAGAGAAATTAATTAAATTTTGTATTTAACAAGGGTAACATTCAAGTAATTCAGTTTTAACATACACCACCGTTTCATAAATGTAGATGCAAATAAGAGTCAGGCTATTTTAATTAACTAAGGTTTACATTGTGATATCTGTAAAAAAAAGTTAACTGAAATGACACCTACACAATATATTACATGGAATTATGAGGAATTATAAAAATAAATATATAATATCTGAATAGTGAAAAGAAATAAATAAACAATAAAACATCAATATTGAACTATATTTTAGCACTTCAAAAGATGTCTTTTAATACACAATTTAATTCATTATCTTAACTAACCAGATTGATTAACAGCATGATGTACAATCCTATCCTACAAATAATTCAGCTTAAGATATTGCCTTGGAGGCTATTACACTATTTACCTGAAAGCAAATTGCATGAATGAACTAGTAACTAGATACATATTAATTTATTCAAAAATGTTTTTTAAAGAATTAATGAGTTCTCATTTAATGGGCATCAAAAAACTTACCTAAGACATCTGGATTGACCAGGTAGACATCCTCTGGCGCCCTCCGGTTCTCCCGAGCACACGCCAGAACCCACTCATGCGTGACACATGGTATATTCCAAGTACATGCTACTTTGTATTTTTCAGAATTCTGAAGTTCAGTAGCATTTTTGGGTGCTAACAGATGAGTTGTACCCTGGATGCCATCCCCGGGGCGATCAACTCGTGCCATCTTAGCCTGGTATCTAAAATATATATATATAGTCTAAAATATATATAGACTAAAACAAATATCACACAAACTTAAACACTCGTGTACTATACTCTTCATCAATATACATATTACAATTTTCGTACACAAATTATAATTTTCCTATAAATTAAATTTTCATTTATTATTCAAATTATTAAAAATCCAAACTGCAAAATAATATTTCATGCTGATGACATGGCTATCCTGTTAAGAGCTAATAGTGAGATGATATGCAGGTAATAACAAATGAACAATTACACCAAGTTTTTAATTTGGTAAGACAAAAGGATTGGTAATGAACATGGGTAAAACTAAATACATGATTTTTTAGCAACAAGGCAGCTTAGGATATTGACATAAATGTAATGGGAAAAAGAACTAAAGAAACATTCGACAAAATTTTTAGGTGTGGTAGTACACAAAAATATGAATTGGAGGCAACACTATGAAATATTGCACTATACTCTGTGGTTATCTTCATATTGGAAGGCAACTCTCCACATTAAATGACAAGAAACTATTACTAAATCTTTATTACGGACTTTTCCATAGCAAACTTTTGTATTGTACTAGTTCTTGGGGAAATGCAAGAAAATTACAGACAAAGTGGATGTTAAAACTACAAAAAAAAATTATCAGAATCATAACAAAAATAGACCCACAAACCTCATGCAAGTAATACTTCCAAGAATTAAACATTTTAACATTCCCTAGTTTATACATATTTCAAACCATAATCTTGTCAATTAAATCTCAAGGCAGTCCATTTTTAATCAGAAATGAAGACCATTACACAAGAAATGGACAACAATACAGATCAATAACTCACAATACTATCATTTTTGAAAAAAGTCCTACAAACACAGGGATTATGTTTTTCAACAGACAAACAAAAAGCATAAAAAACTACAAAAGTAAATTAAATGTTTTCAAAAAGAAACTATAAAAATTTCTGAAAGATTATTATTCATTAAATGAATTCTTTGATCAGTGAGGGGGTAACTTGATTTGAGAATTACTGTTGTCACAGTTCCACTTGCCTCTCTCAAAGTTTGAGACGAAGGCAAAAACTCTAAAATTGTGAACTATATATGGTTTTCATGTCATATATTATGTTATGTACATTTACCATTTATAATTAGAATTAATCAGACAATTAAAAATAATGTGTAATAACGGCATTTTATTAATACTGAAATAAATTCATACTATTTTGTTATGTATCTATACGGTTATATTAATGAAAATTGGATAATTTAATAGTGATCACCAACGTTTTGGACATCACAGCCCACTAAATTCATAATTTTGAACTCTAAGTACCATTAAGAGGTTTTCTTTAAAATAATTGAATATGTTTGTCAATTACTGTCAATTAATTTCACTTTAAAAAATCATGGAATACATCTGTTTAATGTAAAAAATTCTAATAATTCTAATAACTAAAATTCTATATATAAAAAAAATGTTAATACTTATTTTATAATTTTGCAAATGATGCACCAACATTTTACAAGGTTTTGTGTACTTTGTTCACAATATGATTCTATTTGAACATCTGATTATGACACCAATTTCGCAGAAATAAAAATTTTTAATGTCACTTTGTGTTTCTTGTTTCTCAATGCGAGTGGAAAAAAATTAACAATTTAACATTTATCCAACTAGTTTTTTTAATAGATTCAAATTTTAACTAAGGTCCAAACTTTTCTGCGAACCGCTAAATTTTCTTATGGACCATCAGAGGTCTGCAGACTACAAATTGGTGACCGCACATTTATTAAGTATACTAGGTCATGAGGGGAAATGCATGCAAAATGAAAGTAATGTGCCTTAATGCACATAACAGAGATCTCTTCTGAAACTCGGTACATTGAAGGTACCAGGGAAGCTCGGTAACCAAATCTGGAGGTGCCTTTCACGATGAAGCAGAGAGAAAAGATGTATATACAAAGCAGTTTATACAATCTCAGAAGTGGGGAGAAACAAATCAAGAAAGACAAAATAAAAAATTTGCTGACATCAACAGCAAAGCAGTTCTCTCTTATGGTTTGGAGACCTAGTTCATCAGCATTGTAATTTACTGCATTGCAAATTAAAGAAGAAAATGGAGGTTGATATTAGAGATAAAAGAGAAAAAAAGATGTGTGATAAAAGGAACAAAATAAAAACAGGTAGAAAAAAAGCAGGCTCCTGACTGAAAATTGCATAGTGCATAAAATAAAAAAAGTACAGAGGTGCTTGGAGAGGAACTGTACATGATTAACTGCAAGGAACGAGAACATCTTGGAAAGAAGAGAAGGTGCGAAAGACTTTAGCAAATGCTATATGTTCCAATGTGAAATGAAGTGAGAAGAATGAGTGGGAGAAAGAGAAAATATACACTAATTCATGTCTTGGAAAGCATTCAGTCCTCTTAGGTGGAAAAAACTACATGTGTAAGACATAAACACCAAGTTAATGAAGTAGAAATTGCATCTGAGACAAATAGTCAAAACTAATGGCACATTTTCTTACACAAGCAAATACATATACAGCCTAATCCATTATACTCAGAGGGAGAATTCTTTGATTGAGACAGGGAATGACCTGTCCTGTGTATTGGTATCGAAGGTTGGTCATTTAGGATGAGAAATGCAATAGTGAAATATTAGTTGTTGCGGACTGTTTACTCTCATATTTTATTCAAGTCTTGATATCACTAAATAAGCTGCACAATATTTTAAATGAAATTCTTTTGTTTCCTTTGTGAAAGGAATTATCATCTTCTCTGTTTGTGTCATCTTATGATGCTGAGATTGAATATTCTCTCATATTGAGAGTGGTAATTAATTTGTATATATGGAAAACTTTCTCAGTAATTATGTATTTTATAGCATTTTTGAGAAGTATATGAATAGTATGTATTTTGTGATCATGTAAATTCAATAGCAATTTGTATTACTTGATATGACACATGAGTCAATCACTATGAATCTGCTCAGAAGAAACAATAAAGAAGCCCTCTTTTAAGTGTAATCAGTTCTCAAATATAGAATTTAATTAAGTATTAAATAGTGAGAGAATAAAAAATACTCACATGGCACCAAGCCCTTGCAGTAGATCGGAGATATATCGTAATTCTGAACCACTGTAAAGAGTAGCAGTAACAACACATGTGGAGAGTGGCTTTGAGTCCAGCACAAAGTTAGTGGGTTGATGGTAGTACTTAATGGGCACTACACAGCGTTCCTCAGCACAGTCATCCTGCAATGAAGAACTTTGTTTCCATAATTATCTCTTACTTACAAAATAGATCTCAACATGTAAAAGTTAATGATGTTATAAGTGAATATTGCGAAGTATATATGGTGGTTCCACAAGGCACTGTTTTGGGACCACTACTATTTGTATTATATGTTAATGATCTGTTACATTCTATGCCTGAAGACATAATTATTTCATTTGCTGATGACATGGCTGTCATATCGACTGGTAAAAATTGGAATGAAGTTGAAACCAAAATGAATAAATACCTTAGTGATGTTAGTAATTGGCTGACTGTAAATAAGCTTCCATTAAATATAGAATAAACTGTTTATATGACCTTTGGAAATTACTGCAATAGTGTTCCTAATTTCCTAGACATTTCTATATATGGTAAAACTATAGAAAAAGTTGAATCTTGCAAATACCTAGGAATGTTTTCGATTACAAAATGAAATGGGACCAACATATTGAATACATCTTAAACAAAATGAAATACTTAATTTATATTTTCCACAAGCTTGCCAAAATTATGAGCTCTAAAACTCTTTTGATGCTTTATTATGCATTTTTCCATAGTATTATTAACTATGGGATTACTGCATGGGGAGGAGTTCACTCAAATTGTTTAAAACTTACAAAATCATCAGAATAAACTTCTGAAAACTGTAAATAAAAACAATGCCCATGGACTAGGTACCTGACTTGGCAGGCACCATATATGAAGTTCAGCAGTGAATATATTAAATCACAACTCCAACTTATGCTCAAACAACAACAATTATCAAAATACAACGTTGTAATACTTAGATCATGTATACAATAAGTAGGAATTACATTGAACTTATAAGAATCAGAATTCATAGGGCACATATTATCAAACATATTGATAGAGTGAATAAAACAGAAACCTCTTAATACTGATATCTCTCAAATTCCGGTGAACCTCACCGCTAGGTAACTGATTAATTGTGTTACATTGAATGAACATTATACAGAGGCAAATGGGGTGGAACAGTTGGTAAGCACATCAGTGTGTTGAGCTGAAGGTCTTGAGTTCAAATCTCGGTCCTGTATCCCAATTTCATTCAAGTAACATAATTAATCTGTTACCTGCAAGTGAGGTTCACTGCAATTTAAGAGATTTCTGTACGTTTGTGAACTCCAGAATTGGAAAATACTGATTCACAATCAAGAACTTCCTAAGGGAGTTGCCTCATATAAGGATTCTAGTCTCTCTGATCTCAGAGGTCTGTGGGTCTCGCAAGTTGAATGTCAATGATATACTGGGCCCAGAGGCAAACAGGGTGGCGCGGTTGGTAGGTGCATCAGTGTATTAAGCTAAGGTCCAGAGTTAGAATCTTGATCCCGTCTCCCATTTTCATTCAATGTAACATAAAAGGGTTCAAATATCCAAAATA
>NNCF01137849.1:0-11514 GCA_002313205.1 Laupala kohalensis
TGAACACTAAGCTATACTAAACTACCTAAGGGACTAAATCATGAAAAGATATTTCACCAATTAAAAAACACTGTGGAGGAGATGTTTACTCTCCCAAATTCACGGAAGCAAGCGACACAGAGCACTACTCGATCGGTTGGTCGGATCTAGTCTGAAGATTGTAATGATGGCGCCTCGTATTTATAGGTGACTGTTCGCGGTAAAATTTTGGGTTCAAGGCTTATATCTAGAATAAAATATACAAGTAATGTCAACCTATTTCCCACGGATATTTATTTATTTTAGTACCAAATTGTATTTTATTTCTAATAAAAAAGGCGTTTCTTCATTTTCAACTATTATCATATCAAGGGAGGGTGAAGGAGTGGGGATGGCTGACCGTAACCACGTTCCACACACCTACTTAAGTTTTTTTTAAAAATAACCTACCGAGAAATACATAATGATACGAAAAATTATTTTCATTAAAAAGTTCATTTGTTTTATTGTTCAGAAACTGACATATTGTAGCTAATGAAGTAAGCCATTTTGTATACGATTCAAAGAGATAAACTTAAACTTTTTTGACGTTAGACAAATTTACATAACTAAATGTTATTTTGAATCTATCTTTGTTCATATTTTCCACTATGGAGAGTTGTTTTGGTCGTTAAAATATTACCTTCACATATTTTGGCCCCTTAAAAAGAACTACGACATCTTCCCTTTTTTCCCGACTAAAGTTATTATTTATTAACATATACTATTATATTAGTTAATTTGAGGCTGAAGAATGAAAATAATGATTCATTTTTAAAGAAGGATTTTATTTCCATCTATTACGTTGTGGTAAGGGAACCTTCAAATTTTTTCATACAATGTGTATAATTCCGTTATAGTTTGTGTAAAATAAAAGCATGTAGCTCAACCATGGCTTTGAATCTCCATTAAGTCTTGATTTCTGTCAATGTTTCACAATTCAACAATTTCCATGCATTCGGAACACAGGAACAAGAAACAAATGATATCTTCATTCGAGCGAATGACTGAAGCAAAACTTCAATCTAACATTCTAAATCTGAAAATAGAACAGTGTTTGAGATTATGCTTCTAAGAAAAAAGTAGATTATTCCTTTTTCTCTCAACCTCGTACACCTACTTCATTTTCTCAGAAACTAAATGCAAAAATCCAGTCTTTCGGTCAGAATAAGTAATCATAAGTATCAAAATATATCATAATAGAGACGTGTTTAAAAGGGTAGTTCCTTCACATGCTCTCCCATGACTCTAATTAATTTATATTAGCAGATTGAACTTGGTGTTGCTCAAACATATCAATTAGTTAGACAGTTAAGGATTATTGTACAGATATTCAGTAAATTACTTTTCCGGATATTTCTTTTCAGCAAATATTTATAAAACTGAAACCATGTCCACGTGATAATCACCTGCTTTATCATGCTCCCTTTTCACCTCACACAAATCTAAGAATAAGGAAAAGTCTACTGACTATTCGTTCCGTTCGATCAAATTCGGACTGATCATGAACACAAACGCCATCTGAAGTGGTAATCTAAGCGACTCCGAAAACAAGGTTTTAAAACAAATATCGGTTGTTTGCATGTATTTGTTCATGCCATTTTCTTCCCATCCCCACCCTAATGAGTGCTAGGGGTGAATTATCCCTCATCTAGCTTGTCGTGGATTTAAGTAGCATCAGAAGATTTCATCGTACCTGCCCCCAAAATAATGCGTTCAATATCAGTATCGTTCGTTTTACTTATTTTAATTTGTTAACTCATCCTGCTCTTCCCTAGAAATGATAGGGGTGTCTTATGACTAGAGTAATTTTCCCCATGATAGTGTTTTACGTGTGTGCCAAGATGGGTTAAATGATCAAGTCATTCCAGAGTTATGATGAAGCCCACATCTATTTTTATCTATCTTCTGAAGAAGGTTAAGATGGGAGAACAATAAAACAGATATTGTTTGAACAATTAAACAATTTTGAAGAGATTATTGAACAATAAAACAGAGATTTTATTCTTTATTTAGATGGTGTATGGTAATGAGTCACAATAAACCTTTTCGTAAGTTCGGAGGGTTGAAAATCCTAACTTAAAACATCTCCAGTAACGAAAATTCTCTTGTCTAAAACAGATTTTGTTCGGAAATATTCAGTACGCAACCAAAATGACACGATACGGCCTCTGTTTGTTACAACTGCTTCGTCGATGCTTGAAACGACCCCGGTCCGCACGTGGCACCAGCGATGTTCAGCCGTTGAGCTGCACGCATTAAGGTAGGGGAAGTCTTCGGATCGGTTTGCGAAAGTGTCCTTGAAGTGACGATCAAACGTATACTTAACAACAGAGAAATGCTGACACAAGTACAAGGTTCCATTTAGTTTAGCAGCTAACTTGAACTCCAAGAACATTCAAAGACAACACAGTGTCAAAATTATAACACTTTCCTTCAACTGATGTGTTTGGTTATAATGTATATGACGTGAAAAATGGAACTCATGAATTTTAATAAAACTCATTAAAATTTGTCCTTCCTTAATCTTACATCTATTTATAAATACTTTTATGTCAAAACTCGTGTTGGTGGCTTATCCACGAGTAAATCACATTACAAGACAAGCGAAAGGTTTTCTCTTGTTGAAGACTTGCTTCGTATTATAAAATTAAACGGATAAAAATAAGAGAGATACGTATTTACATAACAACTTGTAAGGGTTTTTAGAAACTTACACTGATCTATTATTCAGCTTCTTCATTCTGTGAATCTCATTGCGAATATATTATGTGAAACCTACGAGTTGGACAATATCGTCGAAACTGTTACGAGACAAGAAGTGACGTGAAGAATATTTCCGTTGTTGTTTACGAGCAGTCACTAACTTATACGTCCTCGTACAAACTTCATCTTGTCAACGTAACATCTTTATGTAAACGATGAAATGTGATCAATTGTTCATTAAACAAAATTTTAGTAAATGAACTAACAGATAAAAACAATTTGAGTTAATACAGTTTTCGTGAATTATATTATTGCTTTAATGAATTAGATACAATGATGAAATAATTGAAGAAATCGGAGTGTGTGAATACCTGAAAGAGGTAATCAGACCTGGTGTGAGGTCGGGTGTCGGGAGCTGCTGTATCTCTCTTCGTAGCTAAAGATCGGGAAATAGCACCAGTCCACAATACGTACGGGCAAAATGGGAGTGTTGAAAGATTTCTAAACATGAAAAGTATTATAAAGAGGTGAAATTATAATTATTTATAAAATTAAAGGCAATAAAACATTCGTAAAACCTGGTATTAGATGTGCAAGTAATGAAAAAAAAGAGCAAAAAATATCATAGTTATTTCGGAATAGTTTTCTTGTTGTAAATAACGTAAGACAATTGTCACGACTACGGAATATTATAAATTTAAAATTTAGAAGAAAAAAAAAAACATTTTAAAAGACCCTTTCCTTTAAAATAGGATACCTGATAACATAATAATGTATAATAATTATTTTTTGTGACTAATTACTAACATTAAACGAGTTATCTTTATTGATACAGTACAATATTCAGTAATTATGTTTCGAATTGATTGAGAACACTTGTTTTCTATCAAATTACTAATATTAATATTTTGTATCATGAAACTTACACTGATCTATTATTCAACTTTATCATTCTTTGAATCTCATTGCGAATGTATAATGTGAAAGCTACGAATAGGACAGTATCGATGAAACCATTGCACGACAAGTAGAGATGTTGAGAATATTTCCCTTATACACATCAAATAGAAAATTGAAGCGTTACAATATAATCATCGAAATAAATTGTAGCAGATCGAAAATGGATCATAGATATAGTGATAATCCGTTTTGACGTGAGTTTGAAGTGATGGTAATGTCCATTGTCGGTAAATTGTCTTTAAGTGTAGTGATGCCTGTGTGACTGACCGGAATATTATTTCAGAGTACACATATGGATCAGAGAAAATGAGATACCTTTTGTCTACTGATTTGATATATAAGCCATTGTTTTCATAGTGCATTGTTCTCAGCACCCTCTCTTTCTTTTGATATAAGGTTCATTCAAGCATAAAACTCAGATTTTTACACCCCTCCATCCCATGTAAATATCATCAGAATTTGAGCGACTTTCACTTAATATTTTAAAAGAATTTTCTATCTCCCTCTTTTCAGTCTGAAAATTATCCATACAAAAACTGTAAAAGATGTCAAACTATTGACATTTTTCTTTAGTATCGCAGACTTGCCAGGGAAATATCCGGATCATAATAGGTTAACCGGATTATAATGTTGGATAGACGCGTTGGTATTACAATATAGAATGACCAATGATTGCTACAGCAATGCTTAGAAATCATTCGAAGTAAAAATGGAAAGTATTTGTCTTGGTTTCTCCCCACCCTCTTTGATGCTTACGGAAAAAACCCGTAATCACAGTTCATAATTGGTCTCCTCTTCCCTGTACTTTTCTCTTTCTCGTTTGTCGTTTTCGATCTGTAATAGATTATATTATTAACAAACATATTGAAGTACTTACTTTTAGATAGTTGGAGGTACAGTCTATGCACTGTACGGACCTATTCGCTACCCTTTTTGATTTCGTAACGAAGGGGGTTGTCTCTAGTAAAATATTTTAAACAACGCACACTTGTCAAAGAAGTGCTCAAATTCTCCCGATTCTTCAAGTTCTGGGTCCTATTGTTTCTTTTCTCTCACTGTGCAAATAATGTTTTATTCTTATTTCTGATACCCTTGAATTGGTTTTTACATGGAAAATCAAGTGCTAAGGGGTGAAGATCTGTGTTAAGGAAACAATGATCCGGACTGTGGATTTTTACTCCGTTTCGTGGCGCAAGAGTTCGGAAAATGTTTGTGGAAAGTTTTGAAAAGAAGGTGCGAAGTAAAGGTATCTTTGCTCCTTTTTATAGACACAGTAAAAACTCTAAAAATTTACTGACTAATTCGAGCTCTTCACCCATTTTGAAGTCTCAAATATGTGAAAATCTGGAAAGCTACCCCTCTCTACGCTATACTTTGTGGCCTTACATGGGGCAGTTTGTACTTATTATTTGAATATAACTAGCCCCACCCGTGACTCTAGTGATAGTGTTCTCACCAAGTCATCCCGGGTTCGATTCCCGATGGGGCCAGAACATTTGTAGCTTTTCTCATTAATGTCCCAGTTCATATAGCTGTGACTACTGAAAAGCCAACTTTCCTTCCTCTATCCAGCTCCTCCTAGTATCAATAACTAACTACTAACCACTTCTACTAACCCCTCCACGTGGGCCAAGTTGTTGGTAAACCCAGCTAAACGGCCCACCTACTAACAAAGGCCTTCCACTCAACTCCTGTCGCTCCATGTAGATAAGCTTCAATAGCACGCTACATTTCCCATTCACAAATACAAAAATATAAAAAAAATATAACTAGAATTTATTTACATGTATTGCAAATATAGTATTCAACTGAGAACTAACTATTTACTTGAACAAAGTTTCTGAACAATAAATTCATTTAATCTGTTAGTGAGTTTGTAAATAGTTTTTTGTAGCACAACATATTATGATGAAGTGTCACTTTATTTTACATGGATATTATATAAAACGGATAAATGGCTGATGTTAAGCAATTTATCTTCATTTTCCAAAGACTTAAAACTAAAACCAAAGGTTCATTCTCAGAGCAAAATTATCGTGCGATCATAAAAACTACAATGCATTTCCACTCAAAAACTATCTGGAAACATAAACTTCACCCTCTAGTGATCATTTCTTTCTCGGTTAAAACCGTGCAACGCTACCGGCTGCCGTGTTCTCCGCGAAAGATTTATCTTCAGCAGCTGCGGAAACGATATTAATAAGGCGGAATATTCCATGAACTTGATCCTGTAGTCTGCGAAGGCAAAAAGGGGGAAGAGTTTTGTTTCTCGCTTGCCCTCGAGGTTGGAGTGCGACATACACATGGCGAAAAGCCAACGCCACTTCTACGCTAATTCTCCCTCTTCTTCTCGACTACTTTCTTCTGTTACAACATTGCTGACAGGTCGGCGACGTTGCCAAGATACTAATTCCTTCATAGTAGTACTGTTCTATCGACTAGTTTCTATTCGTTCTGCAGTGGCGGCGGCAAGGGTTCGCTTCCCCCCCACCCCACAACAACATTTTTCATGGTTCCCCCTTGTTTAAAAACGTTGGTCTCTTGACAAATAATTACACCCAATTATCACGTACACATTAAATGAACTACTAAATTATTCAGATAAAAGCATAATGTGCATTATTACTTATTATTACTATTTATAATTTAACTCAAAAGTCTTCGTTTTTACGGATTATTTAGATATGTCTCACAGTTATTTCCTACTGCCTTTCCGAGATTGCTTGATTTCCTTCTTTACCGGTAAAGCCTAGGCCACACACATGATCATCATTGTCAAGTCATTGCATTGAATCGAGTGCTGTGACCGCTTCCCCATTTGCAAGGATAGTCAAATATTCGATGCTGGAAGGTATTGGTCGATGAGAACGACAGGGACCTTCCAGTCCCGAGTCCAAGACAAAGCCTTCCTTGTCGACTGCTTGTCGATCTGGTTACACTTTCGTCGAAGAATGCCAATAGTGCGCGTAAACTACATCGTAATTCAATCAAGTCTTCGTATTATGTGGGGATATAATACGAGTAATAACTATACAGTTATAACAGTTATATGAGCTTCAAATAATATTTATTGATGTTTTTATTACAGTTATAACGTATTCTTTTTTAACTCAGCATACCGTGTGTTTAAGCTATTAATGTAGCTATGAAATTTTGTTGTTGCAGTAGGTGGCATAAAATATGTAGGACATATAGCTATATATTATTAATATCTATTTTAATTACAATAAAGCTCCGAAAATTGTTCCTGTATTGCTGGACAAGAATTATAAGTTAAATACGAATTCCACGAACTTCGATTTAATAATAATTGCAACAAAAAGGCTTCTCCTTTTTTAAACGATATGAATCCCAATATGAACAAATTTAACGGAGACGAAACAAGTAATTTAAAGTTTTCATTTGAAATATTTTGAAAGTTATTTGTTCACAAATATTTACCGATGACTATTCGACGAGGCTTGGCATATGTGTAGCCAGCCTTTGTCATTGATGTTTCATTGGGGCAACGGGAGGCAAATCATTGAAGCAATTTTTTTCCGATGACTCTTTGGCAACGCTTGCCATGTGTATGGCCTAGGTTTTACAGAAACACAAACCGACGCTTCTGTTGCGATGCGCTGTGCTGGAGTAGCGAACAACTTAATCTGAGCGTACCCACAAAACGTGATTTCCTGTCTGACTTAGAAAAATATTAGTTACAACAAATTGTATTTCTTTTTTTAAATCATATTTTTAATATAAAGTTGATTATGAAAATTCGTTTCTACTCAGTTTAGAAGAAATATATTTCCAACAATAATTAAATTGTTTTTCATTTCCTGTCAAGTCGAGAAACTTGTGACGTTTGTTAATTTTTATTTTTTATTTTATTTTAATTTTCTTACCACTGTGGGGTCCTCGATACGCCCCCTCCCCCACCTCCCCGCGTCTCAGACCCAGCGGACCCGCAATCGCCACTACTGTCGTTCTAATCATGAGAGAGTTCCTTTTTTGTAGACATACACTATCAATTTTCTCCGGTTTTCCTTCGGGTAGAGGTGATTTTATAAATAGACTCTCTAGGCTCTGCGTAGGAGGACCAGCCTCATTAATACTTTTGCAATAATTTATCTCGAATTTAGTTATTTTAATAGTTACGATTTATGAGCAATATCTTCCGATGAATTTAAAGTTGTGATAATAGTACGTATTTGTTAAATAACATATTGTATTCTATTAAATATAAATTTGTTGGTATTCTATGAACTTCGGCGGAACTTCTGAGGAAATCTTGTTACTTGGCCAAACCATTTTACACCATTTTCTTCTAGGGTTTCCCTTAGTGAAGTTTAAGATCTTCATTTATTTGTGAGTTTTGTACTGTCTTTTTTTTTTTTTCTTTCCCTACTATTTTGCGGAGAAACTTCATTTCTGAAGCAGTTTAGTCTGCTTTCCATTCTTATATTATATTCTATCATGTAGATATTTCTTTTCTTATCATACGGGGGCGCAGAAATGATAAATCCACCTCTGCCTTATCACCTTCATCGGAACTGATATGATTGTCCTTTTCTTGCTTCCGGAGAGTAAATTAGTTTACTGTATTCCACTTTGTTATACGAAGTTTGTAACTGCTTTTTTGAGAATAAATTTATCATTATAACTTATAATCTCCTTTGAGTTCTCCATCATTTTAAGCTACGAGGTGTAAACGTGATAAGTGGGGATCATTGCCCCACTCTATCCTGTACCTCGTGTATTTTCTGTAATTTTTATTTAATTATTTAAATGAATTGGAATTTATTTCCACATATTGAAAATATGTAATTGAAAGGAAAATTATCATTTTAGTTTAACAAACTCTAGAACAATAACTTCATTTTATCAAATGTTTTAACTTGCGAATAAAACCCATGATTGGTTAGCAAATACAAAAGTGACGGATTTATGAAATAGTTGAACTTTTTACAAGTTTGAAAATTGTGCATACCTCAAGAGTAAATTTCTATTTAGCTACTTGTATTCTTCTTTTTTTTTCATAGTACACGTGCGTGGTATGTTATGAAATCATTTCACATCTGTTTGGGTGTTTGGAATTCACGCGAGTTCTGTGGTACTGTGGTACTGCGGTAGGTAGTACCAAAAATGGTTACGTCAGTATTTTACGATTTCTTTTAATTTTCTGAGGTCCATGAAACATTTAAATGAAACTCCAATCCTACTCATAAAAGCATCTCAAGAAATCACTGGGATATCGTCTTCTCCTCCTTCCTTTTCTTCTTCTCCTCCTTCCTTTTCTTCTTCTCTTCCTCCTCCTCCTCCTTCTTCTTCTTCTTCTTCTTCTTCTTCTTCTCCTCTCTTCCTTTTGTCTTTGAGGGTCGTGTCAATTATTTCAGATATCATGTCTTACCGGTTGCTTCGCGCTGTGCCTCTTGTGTTATCAGACCTCTCTTTCTGCATAGTTCTTCCACATACTGTTCCCAGGTTCCTCGGGGTTTGCCCACTACCCTTTTCCCTTCTGGTCTTGCATATTACATCGCCGAAGTTTTTCTGAGGAAATCTTGTTACTTGGCCAAACCATTTTACACCATTTTCTTCTAGGGTTTCCCTTAGTGAAGTTTAAGATCTTCATTTATTTGTGAGTTTTGTACTGTCTTTTTTTTTTTTTCTTTCCCTACTATTTTGCGGAGAAACTTCATTTCTGAAGCAGTTTAGTCTGCTTTCCATTCTTATATTGAAAGGGATACTTTCTGTAGCATAATTTAGGGATTTCACATAAACCGCATTAAATATTATACGTGGAAAACATTCCAATAATTTAAAACGAGAACGAGTGTAATTTTTTGAAAATAAAAGAAAAAATATTTTTCATATTTTAAATAAAAGAATTTTTTTTCAAAAAATATTTTCATACTTATTTATCTGATGCGGAGGGAGGGAGGGGGGTCGGGAGCTTGAGCCCGGAAATCCTCCCCCTACATCCGCCCCTGGGCAGAACCATAGACATATCTAGTTATACTACTATTAACGTCCATTATATAATCGAATAAAATAAATAATTATAGCTTTTCGACCTTATACCAGACGAATATTATATATTTTGTGATATAAAGTTCACAACCACCTGACGACGACTTCAACATAAAGTCGAAAAGTTGTAAACTTTATATCACAAAATATATAATATTCGTCTGGTATAAGGTCGAAAATCTATAATTATTTATTTAATTCTTGTAATATCCAGATTGAGTGTTCATATGTTCAAAACCTTCAGCACCGAATTTCCTCAAATATTTACATTGCATTAATGATAGATTTGTTTACAATAAGGATTCATGGAACCAAGCCTCCGCTTTGATAATTTTTATGTCGTTTATTTTTTTCCCTCTTACTTCTAAATAAATCTCCATCTTACTTCTAAATAAACGCAAGACGTTGTAACATCTAAAATTCATTAACGAATTACTGTAGAGTAAAATATATTTTGAAACAGTCAAATGGGATCCTATATTATGTATTAAAGAGGAGGGGGGTAAAGAAAAAGGTGGCGATATAATTCTTCTCGGAATGGGTGTGGGGGCAATATTATCTGCCTAGGGTGCTTGTACCCCTAAGTCGGGTCCTGGCTGGTGGTCGAGAAAAAATTATGGTAGTTCATAGTCAATTAAGGTTAGTGGTGTGATGGTGTTGAAAGCTGATGTCAAGCTTCACTTCTTTCTCTCACAAAAATCCAAGCTGTGATCTTCGTACCATCGCCGAAAGTGCCTCTGCTGTAACCACTAAACTACCACTGCCTCTGCCGCCTTCGTCAGTAGCTATCCCCATGTGCCACCACTCCATGCTCTTTCTCGCTTCTTGCTAATAGCCACATTTACATCCGGCAAATATATTACAGCTGGAATTTATTTCCTCTCATCCCTGGAGCCGGCGACCACCGCGCTGCCAAGGACACACCCGTTCCCACCCCTTTATTTCTCCACCCCACCCCTCCACGTCTCTCTGCACTGAGGATGCAAATTCTCTCGCGTTTAGTACAGTGAGCAGGAAAAGTTGATTCTGTTCAAATGACATTAGGACATGTTACATTAGACAAAATTCCATTAAAAAATATTGTCAAAAAGTAGTTACAAACTACTTATGACCATGCATGGGGCAATAAACTAATTTGCTTTCCGGAAGCAAGCAAAATATTATGCCATCAATTAAGGCCGTATTTCACTAGCTGGACCGAGATAGTACATTTGGCCAAACAAGCGGCTGATGTGATTAGAACAGTCAGTGCTCGGTCTAGTAACGAGTGTGCGATCCGACAGAGACAGTTGATAGACAAGTGTTCATTTACTCGACCGAATAAGTACTCCCTTCTGTCCGCCGTAACCTTGACACTCTTCTCGCTGTTTATTCGGTCAGTGTGATCAGTCGAGTCAGTGAAATGAAGTGGATATTTTGTTGCGAACGTTCTTCATTTCTAAATTGTTTCAAAAATATGTAAGTGGTCCAGTGAAACAACATTAAAATTTTTCCCAGAGTACAAAACACGGTTGTTTCCATGGTATCTCTCAGAAGTCGCGGTCTTTCCCACAGTCGTTTTATGTTACGGCGATTTCCTGCATCATGACAGGTATGATCAAGTTACAAANGGTATGATCAAGTTACAAAGGAGTTAAAAAACTATTCAATTAGTTTATTTTACCTGGTCGCGAAACTATATTACGAAGCCGAACTGATCACATCGTTAATGAAGAATGTACTGACCCATTCCCTCCCCCTTTCGAATATAATCTCCCTTTACAAACACAATTTATCATGGTATTTTTTGTGACTTTCGTATCACAGTCGAGCAGGAAC
>NNCF01137859.1:0-62859 GCA_002313205.1 Laupala kohalensis
ACTCGTACATCTTGTGATATCAACTTCAAAAACATACCTTACCACACATTTAACTGCGATAATTGCTATTGTAAGTAGGGAACTTATACAAGTTTTGAGCCAGAGAAGAGCTGATAATCCCTTATCACCGTTAGATGTGGTTTCAAGATGGCGCCCGAAAAGTATCAGTTTCGAACCAGAGCAATGGGGCGGGAGGGATAGGATGCAATCCGGCACAACAGGAGTATTAGGCAATTCCGGTTCTTATCAAGACCGGAAGTACGAAGTTCTTCGCGCAGCCTCTAAAAATTTTTAGATTGAAGAAAGCGCGGCGAAAAAACCTTGCATCTGCGATCACTGATTTCGGTTTTACTCACCCTTATCTACGACTATTTGTTTATGAAAATGTAAGGAATATTCTTGATAATACTTCACGACGATATTTTGTTTTTGTAGATACAGGGGTGTTGCGATTTGGTTACATTATAGATACACAGAGCAAATGAACAATCTATGGTATCGACGCTCTCAGTACCAACTGAATGACATCTCTCAATTGTTGAGCTTCCATGAACTATTTCTTCAAACCTGATAGGTTCATTCAAAATTCACGCCTTTGACTTTAAGGAAATGGGGGAAGAAGAGGTTGAACATTGTACTAATTAATAAACAAGTTTTATAAATCACGCAATCCACACGGACTGTATTCTACGTTTCCTAGCCAGAATAAATTTAAAGAACTTTGCGTCATGTATCAAATCAATCGATCAAGATAGACGCTCGATACGCGGTCGACCTGTGACGTCACGAGCTGACGCGTGGGCGCTTGCCACCTCGAACGTGCCTCGGACGAGCTGCAGTGTCTCATTTTCTCTAACTCGCTGGGGTCGACAGCATTCTCATACTATTCTTTACTTCTAATCTGGCGATCACGCCGACGTGTCCGAATTCTTCTCGACGAGACACCACGTTTGTATCGTTTTCCTCTTCACAACTAGGCTACCCACTAACCGATGTTAAAAATTTGTAAATTTCTTGTATCTATCGTGTCTATTTTCATGTGTTCATTTAGAAAGTGTCACTCAATTCAAAATAAATATAAATAAATAAATAAATAAAGAACTGATGTTAGTGTGAAATATTCTCGAGCGTTCACCTGAAACCCATCTGATGCTTTCGACCGTAATCCATTCGTACAACGTGGAACCGTCCGTTCAACTTCAACCTAAACGAGACTCATCACCTCAACATTACTCCAGACGTCCGATCCACATCACTAATGAACCACGAGGCATTTGGAGACGCACCTTCTCATACCATCGCTCCACCTCATCACAGCAAGTCATCTAGATTTTCATTATTTTCCCTTCATTTAAATTCCTTATTTTAATGGTTTATTTTGCTAGTTTCATTTTCATGTTATTAAATTATATTGTTGGCACTTCTATATATCAACTCCCATCTCCTTCATAATTTCTCGTCCTTCGNCTCCCATCTCCTTCATAATTTCTGATCCTTCGAAACCTCAAACCCCGAATGTACCGCAATTTTCCTTAAATTCTGTACAAGGAGGATTTGCAGGATTGCACTTATTGATTCGGAGACATTTACACAAACTTCGTTTGAATTTGAGTCACGCATACCCAAATCAACATATTGAAACGAACCTTTCACTATTGTATTCTCTAAGTTGGCAATAAGTTCCAAAATAATTTTCCATTTTGACATATAGAGTTTGGAATAAGAAATTAATTCCTAAAAGAGGCAGTTACTGACTTCCTTTTATGCATTGTTGGTGCATTTCAATATTAATCACGAGGGAAGAAACGATTGTAAATTTAGGATATGCTTCTGAGCTAGTGAATTTATTTATTAAACGTGATGTTTTGCTGTGATCTGTAGGTTGTTTAAATGTTGCTTGCTCAATAAACCGGTTATACAAATTTCTTCTTTGTTTGTGTATGATAAAAGGACTGCCGATATTGAAAATAATAAGATAAAAACAATAGCCAAGAAAAAAGTAGACCCAGGAGTAAAATATATTAAAAGATGAAGTCTGGTTGATATGAAAATGTTACTTCCACAAATTCATTCACTACTACAACAATAATTTTCCGCAAGAAGGAGAAATGTTTCAATACCTTTGTGATAGATCCCGAGTTCATCAAAGCAAAGCTCAAGGAAGGTGATTGTAGGATCAGACATTAGAAAATTTAATAAAGATAAAAATTTTGAGACCAAAATTAAGCCTTATAAACAAATTACAACTTACGACATTTTAGTGGATGAATGCGATGTAGTTCTGTTTGTCTTTTATGAAGAAGTATGGAAAAATCTTTCAAACTTGTTGTAACCAGCTTTCTTGGAAACAAGAAATACACAAACTTTAAATCATCAATAGATATGGTGAACTCATTGAAGGTTTCAGGTGGCAAAACGAGTTTAAGAATGAGTTCTCTCTATTCGCGCAAGGACGATTTTCCTGTAAATTCAGGTGAAGTTAGTGAGTGTCGAACTCATTGACTTCACCGGGATATAAAGGAAATGAAGAGATAATTTCAAGAAGCTGGAATATTAGAATGATAGCCACTTACTGCTGGAAGATGACAAGGGAATTCCGGCGAAATTCACATGAGCAAGAGTGTCAAAAGAGGTTTATCTGTTATAAGTTATATTATCTAACAAAAACGAGAGGTTTCACTGTCTTCCCTTTCACGCTAGATAACCTTGAGCATGTCACGAGGTGAAAATTTCATGAAAATTCAGCGGAAAAATCACACTTCTAAAAGTCAGAGAGGATTTATTTTATGTGCACAGGCCAATTAAGGTACACCCTAGAAACAGAAATAAAAATATAATTCGCCAACACCTCATTTAACCCTTATTATGCCATCCCTATTGAAGGTTGAGATAGTCTGAAGTTCTCTGGAGGATTGTGTTTGACTATAGCTTATAAATTAAATTAGAATAACATGACCCCTGGGAGTAACCTTTCATATTTTTGCGAAGTAATTGTGGTTTTTTACATGTAAACAATACTGTTTTGCATGTATATATTCCTAGTTGAAGTATCTAAAAGAGGATTTTGAGTTTTTCAAAGGATGTAGAGAGTTTTAAAAAATTTAAATTTTAGTCGTAATAATGAATCATGTCGTGATATAAAGGGTGAAAAGAGACAAAAATAATTGACGCATTGTCCTGCACAATAATCATCGAAGGCAGAAAAATATTAAAAATAATTCTTGAAATTTTGACGCGATGTTTTATTTGTATTGTAGAAAATATCTAAGAAAGCATATTTCAAAATTCTCATCCCATAGGTAAAATTTCGGATGTTTTTTCAATTTTTTGATATTAAGAAATAATTTAGGTATAATAACGATGTTTATTAGTAAACGAGTTATTTTTGACAACAATAATTAATAAAAAAGTGTAAACCTGTAGATGTAGGCTTCCGCGAGCGGAGTCTATATAAAGTTGTCTGTCCGGGACAAACCGCATCTCAATACACAGAAGTACCCACGGAGTACGACAAAGACTTAGTTCTTTATGACATTGCCCTGTTTCTTTGTCTTCAACAATTGTTATTACACGGAATACATTTTATACATCTCTTCTAGTACTGAATTTTGTTGTACTTTATTTAATCCGAAAATATATATCTAATAATCCCTATCTATATTACAAATTGATGAAATATATCAAATTATTCTTTACTATTTAATAAACGTTGCCTATCCTTCAAATTTAACAGATCAATTTTCTTGCAATTTTCTAAGAATTCTGCCCTCCCATAGCTCACAATCCCATAGCATATGAACAGCAGTATCCTCACCTTTTTGGCATGCACAAATTTCATTATCAATTTTTCCGATTCTCCGGAGCTAAGTCCTGAAATTTCCATGTCCTGTTATGAACTCTTTAAATATATTGCTGTATAAAACCATTTTCTGTTTTTAGTGACGAAGCGTACGTTTTTAATTCATGCATGTCTCTCTGCTCTTAAATGAATTAATCTGGCCGGGCAGTGTCGTGTAGTTAATAAGTAATGAGGTCAGAAACAACTCTGCTTCATGAGTGGGCCTTCGCATAAGTTCGCGCTAAGCCAATGCGATGGAAATTTGCGACCACATCCACCGTCACCTATCCGCCTCTACTTCCGCCCAGTCGCTCTCCACGGACTCACTTTGCAGCACAGTGCGAGACTTACAATTGTCTCACTTCAATGTATTTTTGCTTCCTCGCTTTTTCTCCGCATCCAATTGGTTTTCTTTCGCAAACTTACGCGGCCTATGAAATCAAATTCCGAAAACGTTTTACAATTGCATCAGTGAAATAGTGTTTCGAGATTATGCTAGTCAATGCTATTTTTTGCTGTAAGTTAGGAAGATTTTAGAGGTTGTGATTTAAGGTCTTATAATTTGTATTGTTTTGTCCATAAGAATCATATTCTTTCCTATTCAATCGTTTTTAGAGAAATGTGGTAAATCTACACACTTCATCATTAGTGTTTCGTTTTCGTGTGACCCTTCCTCGTTGCTTAGAGTATTCAAGGATTTTAATGCGAGTGACGAGCCATTTTTGCGACATGAACCCACGGTCAATGGAGTCAGTTATCATCTGGTGCATCCTGGGAACTTCGTGTGTGTGTGCGGTCAATCGGGAGGAGGCGTTTGTTACTCCAAGGTTTGGTAAGTACTAATTTCTTGACTTCGTTAGCACATGTCCCACAAATTGATTTTGAAATATGTAAATTGTGTACATTATTTGAAAAGTAACAAAACATAACAAATGTTCTTTAAAATTATTCGCCTTCATAATTTTTCGCGATTTTTCTCTATTAAATATTGTATTTCGTGAATTTCCATAATTTTGAAATTATGCATTAATTTCAAAAATATCTAATTACAATGAATGAGGAAATTATAAAAAATATTTTTGCAAAACTGTTTAACATTAAAATTTACCTACAAAAATTAGGGACTTCTAAATTTTGAATATTTCTGCAGAAATAAAAAAAATGGAATGTTTTGATATGAAAGTTTCATGACATACCAATCGTACTAAGTGTGCTTTAATCAGCTGCTGCCATGGACACGATTAAAATTTCCTGACATTGCCGTTCTTTACATTCAGATCGTTTACGGGATTTCAGTACATCCGGTACTTGGTGCTGTTGCACATATTTCTGAATGCATTTACAATTCAATGTATTATTCGTACGACTATGTCTCTAAGATATTTATTAAATGTGACATTTGTGACGATGATAATGTCCAATGATTGTTCACGAGTGGACAAAAAGGCTGCAATAAGTCTTGGCAAGTTCATTGAGGAAAATTATTATTATTTTAATTAATAATTATAGAACTAAAGTAATTATAGTTTCTCAAATTATTTTCAACAAGAGTCCTATTAAGAGGATTGATCCAATTCAGCAACATTCATTTTCTGACTAAGGAAAGGATAATTTTCATTCAGTTAATTCCAATAGAATTGCTCATAATTTATACTCGACTGCAGCTAAGAAGTCACATGGAATCGTCACTCCCGTGAGCAGTAGTGGCAATGGTGGGCGAAACAATGATATTGCTCGTTACATGTATATACGAACCTTTCATGCAATGTTCGCGCAGCGCTACTAAAAGAAATCGCCAGTTATTTAGGTTTAGCACAAGAAATTATAGAAATATTTTAAAGTATTTGAATTAATTGATTTTTTCCCCATTTTCCTTAAATCCATATCCAGTTAGGGCACTTTCCCCTTCCACTTCATTCTGTGTGTGTGGGGAGGGGGTGACGACATTGGTAGTGGTGATACGCTTTCCCCCCTCCCTGTGTGATGGTTGAATGACGTCAATGGTTGGTGGTAGGGACACTACTTCTTAGTATCACTGCCGCCGTGCTGATGCAGTAGTCTTCAGTGGCCGTCGAGGATGAATCGACGTCGTCGTCTCCCATCGCCAAAGTAGCTTAGTTGAGAGAAAGCGATAGACTGCGGACTGTTTTATATAATACCTGTAGTAAATAATAAACAACAATAGTAAGGACGAACACGGGACGGACAATAATAGCAATAATAAGCAACGATTAAAATTATCATTCATCTATTAATCATGGGTGGCCAATTAATCATTATAAAGGTGAGATACAGTACACATTTAATGCGTAAGTGACGATTATGCATTCTTGATATTTATTTTTTAAAAGATGATTGAAGCTGTCGGATCTATTCATTTCACCATTTATTTTATTTTTGTTCGTCAGAGCTCTTTCAAAAAAATATGTCATTTGGTTAAAATACAAAGTACATAAAAAAAGAAAAAGAAAGATTTAATACAAAACCAAGGTAATAAACAGCGTACAATGAATAAGAATAACTTAGTGTTTAAAACTGAAAAGAGCGTCCAGCTTTTAAAATTTTCTGATTTTCTATTTTTAATGAACTTTTTTATTTTCAGTTTTACTGAACATTATTTTCTACTTTTTAGTACAATACATTTTATATAAAAGCTTGTATTAAAAAAAGTGTTTTTACTTTTAATTTATGGTTTTTAGTGTTAGATTTTATTTATTTATTTGTCAAATGAACACAAACTCGACAGTTCTACCATTTGTCATTATTTTAAACGTCACTCCCTTCCCACCCCGTTCATAGAGGTGCCATGTTGTCTTACCCCCACAGTGCTCGTCAGAAAGTCATCTGTGAACAAAACTTGGAAGAAATTATTCCAGAGATTCTAGAGTTATGGTGGGATATACACTTACATATACGTACCCTTATTTCTCCCCCTAGAATGGTAGATTGTACCAAAGTCATCTATTGTCATACATACCTCACATATCTGTAAAATTTTAGCCCTTTCGGAAACTTGAAAGACGCCGAAAAATCAGTTACCAATTTTGAAACGTAAATACAAAATACAAATGTCAACATACGAATAAAATGATTGGTGAAAGGTCTGAAAGTGTCAATGGAACGTCCTCCCTTGACATCTCACCAAAATGATGAATAATATAATTTAAAGAGAAGGGAACCTATTGAAGATGTTCTCCAAAGTTTTGACTTAATGGACTTCTATCCGTTTAAAATAGTTAACAAATCCTTCTATTCTCGGGAATTCCTTATTTCGACGTTTTCCAGCGGTTTCCTGGACATGTGATCCCAAACGAAGTGAAGGATGTGGGCATGACAATCTCGTCAGGAGATGATGAAGGTGCTCATGGGGCTCTGTAATTCATTTGGAAAGCGGGAGCGTGCGTTGTGGATGATAGGGAATAGCAGCGAGCGAATACCGCGCCACACATGCTGTGGCGGCCTTGGGCATGCACACACGTACATTATGAAGACGCACGCATCAGATGACAAGCCGCCTGGAGCGGGACTTGCATCTCCTGCGGTACGGGCTTCCTCAATTGAAACCCTGCGTCATCTTACGTCTACCACCGTTCCATGATGTCTTCTCGTTTTCCTCGTCCGTTCGTTTCCCGTGTTTCATCAATTCTCGTCGTTATGTCCGCCTCCTCCCTTCGATTAATTGAAATCTCGTTCTTTTACTTTCTTTCTCTGGTTTCCTCTACGAATGGTTGGAGAAGTGTGGTAATATAATTATCTTCATTTCCTTGCAAATCGGCTTAGTTGTGAAGTTCCTCGTTTTAATTCCCTGAATGAGATCAGTAATTGCCCAGTAATTTGTGATTCCTCATAGTAAATAAATCAGTGTTACTTATATGCTACATCTGATGATGAGATCGAAACCTTAGGTAAGTAGGTTTTTTTTCGAAATTCTGTGTCTGTTGAATGAATTTGGTCGATTTATTTACTATTATCAATTTGTTTGAACGAACAAATCTTCCTGATAAATTTTGATTCCCTTTTCTAAATTATATTTTTGTTCGTATTGTAATTTTGTATACGACCTTTTAAGAAGACAAAGCTTTAAGTTTTTTTTCTCACAGCGTAAAAAAATCAAGGAAAGTGTCGTGTATAAACTAATACTTTTATTGTGATAGAAGAAAATCTTGTCTATAATACTTATTAAAAGAATTCTTTCCTTGTCGGTCACTGAAGAAAACTATTTCGATCTTTCCATTTGCTAAAGATAATACTGCGAGTTTTCTTATCCAAACCCAGCATTCAATCTCGCGCACATTGCCGTGGAATGCACCCGTGAAATTGAGAACTAGTGAATACTCCGAGCTTTGTATGGAGGTAAAGCTCAATAGACATAGACTCAGATGATCAGAACAGCATTCCATTTCAAGGTATTCATAGTCAAAGGCCAGGATGTTGTTACAATAACTAAATATTCGAAAGCTGTTACAGTGTATTTTGGAGAAAAACTCTGTTAGAAATTTCACGAAGAGATGATAAAAAATGGTAATCTTGGAAACTTCTTAATTTAAGTGATCCGATATCACAAAACCTATATAGATTACTGAGAAGAATAATTTTGTATTCATCATGTGTTGTTATGGAAAGTATCTTAGAAGATATTAACTACCGCGTTCATTACAATTTGTAATAGTAGTCTAGAAATTTGTCTCTTCGGTGTGGTGATATCACACACACACACACACACACACATATATATATANTTAGTTTTCTCAAAAAAGTGTAAACATACTGGCTTGAACGATTCCATTTGGTTTCGAAGATCAACATTTGTATTAAATTGAAAGATTCGAAAACCATTAAAAATGTACCTTACAAAAATTCTCATCCACGACAATTTTTCTTACAAGGTTGAAATACATATTTGAATTTTATTGGCTGAACAAAACATGAATATAACGAAGTGATAAGAGAGAAGTTATTTATTTCTCCAGTTTAATGTGGAGAAAATCTATTAAGAAAGACTTAAAAATTGAAGATATAAATAAATTGCAACGAAAACACGTTAGATTTCATATAAATTTAGTTGAAAATAAAACCGCATTTCATCGTTTACCCGAATCGTCTTCAGGTGTAGGCGTATAGTTGACGTGTTTGAATGAATCCTTTCTTCAGCTTAGCTTATTGTACCAAATACTCAAATGTCACGTCGAAAACAATCCAGAATTTTATATCTATTGCTTGAGTTGTGTAGATGATTATCTTTTTTATTATCTTCTTGAATGACATTGATCTTACAAAACAGGCACCTTTCCAGACGATTAATATGTGAACATTGGCTTCGTGAATGAGTGGATGGACTCGTTCTTCGTGCACAAGGAGTGTGTTTGAACGAAGGAAGACGCAAAAAAGGCCGGCAAGCCGTTCGCGTGCGCGTAGCTAAGTGGACGTCGTGAAGACATCGTTGGTGGGCCGGATCATCCGGAGGGTGCCTCCACCTTCCCCCTCCTCTGCCAGTCACCGCCTCGCGTCATTCACGGAGTTCTTGTGAAGGCGAGAGGCTTGAAAGGCAGAGCCCTCCATTCTCGGCTCGCCGCAATCTCGTAGGTTGGAACGAAACTTCGTGCAAGTTTTAGGACGCTCGGGTATTAACATGCGATTAGTTTCAGTCTTCGGGGCTTCGGTTGACTACGAAGAGACTATTCAACGCAGATTCGTTTTTTCCTCTGCTCGAGGTTCCTTAGCTATTTCTGCTCAACTTCCGAGGAAAACTTTGCTATAACAATGGAATAGATATATTATATGGTAAATCATACTGACACGAAACTATACACTGTTTCGAAGTAAATAGGATTCTTGACCGGTCTTTGGTAAGTAAGTACTTGCCAAGTCATTAAACATCAGAGAGACCCCATGCTGACTCAATATCCACGTCTCTTGTTTCCTTATCTGTTCCATCCGGAGTTACTTCTCAGGTCATATAGATTTATACTTGGTCTCAATAATGGGGTCATTCGGGCTTCGCGTAAACTCTGCATCTTCGTTACTTATTGAGATGATTTATTTAGCTCAAATAAAAGAATAGCCTAATAAATGTTTATTTGTCTTTTATAAACATGGGATTGTCAAAAATAAATTATTTTTTTTAATTTATTGACTCACCTGTGAATCATCCAAACTGAGTGTAATGTGCTAAAATAGACAATCTTCTATTATAAAATTGTCAACAAACTAAAACTCTGTGTGAGGGAAAAGGAGTTACTTGCTTGGCAATCGAACCCATATCCCTGACGATAATTAATTGCTCCTGCACGCTGAATTACCTCACAAACCCAGATGGCACTTCCACCTAGCATCACAACTTCCATTTCCTACAACGAGAACCTAGAAAACCTAGGAAGCACTCATGATGGGGCACTTAAGCGTCCGGTTTCACATGTACCTACACTTTAATTGGAGTTATGCAAATTGCACTTTATATGTGCTCACAACTTAAGACAAAGCGAATGAAATCCTTGGTATGTCTCCCGCTCTGGATGCCATTTTCTGTGGAAGCACGTTAATGGACCTAGTTTCAAGTCCAAACAATTGAAGTCCATCTTCCTCTTGCCAAGAGTTGTGTCCTGAAACTTTGTGCAGGACTTTGATATCAGATTGGCATTTTGTTATGTATATATTTTTATACTCTGTATTAAAGCAATGCAATGTAAAAGTCATCAAATAGGAGTCGATTTTTCAGCTTTGAAGTTAATGTGTCACTTCAGTAGTCATATGAATTGGAATAAAGAGGATGTGTGTTTTCTAAGATAAATTCTTGTGTGGAATTGAATGCTTCTCCAGACATATTAAGCGTCAAGTTATCCCTTCCTCATCTGCTGAAAGGTTTCGTTACTTCCTGGAAATTTATCTTTTAACATGATATCATTCTTTAATGAACTAACATCAAATTCACTAAATTCGTAGTGGCATTTGAAAATTGTAGTCAGACCAAAAATTTGGGTAAATTGTCGCACCAAAATGCTACAAGTTAATTGTAAATGCCAACATAAAAATAACTTCTGAAACATACATGATGAATAATCGCGGTAATAAATAAATGTAATTAAAGTTAATATTGTAAGTACACTCCTATTTGACGTCATTTACACCTGTATTTATTTTTTGTCTCGTATGTCAGCTCGAGCCTATTTGTCTCTCTCAAAAGTTTTGGAGATGTGGTCCCCTTAACGTTGTATGTGTAACCTTGGTAGTTGGCGCACGGCTTCCTGCGATTGTTCGTTGACACTGTCACATCAAGCACAACTAAAAAACTCCACATCATGACTTGAAAACGATGACACACGGAAGTAATGAAAGAGAGAGCGGGGCTAGCGAGCAAGTACCCTGAACAGATGGAATGGATGGTCCAGAGGGAATGAAATACCTCAAGGGATGGGTGAGGAATTGGTGGAGGATGGGTGTTCTTTTTCCACTCTGTGGTAAGTGAGAGCAGATGAACTCTGTATGATTTGTATTCCCATTAGACGTATATAATTTTTAAAGTGAAATAAATTTTCGGTTATAATCGTTTGTCTAATACATTACATTAAATTAAACAACAACAACAACATAATAATAATAATAATAATAATATCTTGATTTAGTGGCGAGACTCAGACCACAGGGACTGCTCTACCGTATGACCACGTAAGAAAAGAAAAAATACAATTTACGCGGAAGTAGAAAAATTAGGAAGGAGTAACATTTATAGTCTGGAAAAGCAATTATTTAGATTGTACTGTAAAGACACAGTTTGTTTTTGTAATCTTAACACTCTGGTGCTTTGATTACGCACTTGAGGCATACTGACATGTTCATTAGTGACTTCAATAAACGGGGACCTCCGAAAAAGTTCCCGCACCAGGCCTCATCAAGGTTACGTACTCCACTACATACGCGTATTATTTTATGTGTAAACTTTTATTTAATCAGAGGATCAGGAGAACATAAACCAAGTTATATCAGAAGAAAAAAAAGCAGTTCTTAAGGGTTTTGTTAACTTGAAAATATTCCGTAAAACCTACATCTTATGTACTCTCGTGTCGTGCCTCAATCCCTCGTATTAAGAGATGTTTGCAACGGTCTCTGAAACTGTTGACAAAATATAGAAATTTTGTTTGTGTTTCTTTAAATTTGTCCTTATGTTATGACACATTATAAGACTTCATTCACGTACACGTTTTCTTGTCCATTTTGGCGATTAGGATTTTTTCCATTCCTCTTTGAAGCTTTTTGATTTCTTTCTTTTCAAATCCTTGACATTTTGTAAATCTGTGTAGGTAGAATCAATCTCTCGAAGACATGAACACTTGGTGTTGAATACTGCTGAAGAAACGCGACATATTCTCACAAAACTGAATGAAACATATCAGGCAGTCTAACTACAGTGACATATCTAAAAGCGAATTTTATTTGATTGCCATCGGATGTTATGACCTAAGAAACACATGTTTGTCAAACATGCACGTCTCTCGACAGTTCTGTAGATGACGCCTTCTTCAATCCAAAGCCTTTTCAATATACTGTGTACAGAAACACATTATTTCATTTATGTTAATACAATGTATAACTTAATAAATATTTAAAAAAATATTTTTTTAGTCTATTGATTTGTGAATGTATATGAGGTTGAAAACGATGTTTGACCCCGTATGTCATGTAAACATGTTTACATGTGTTTGCAGTGTCATTATCATATTCATTTATGCAAAAATGTGCTCTTGTGGCACTCAGGCGCCTACCCTTATGAAGCATATTTTCTCATTATTAACCTGAAAGATGTAATCCTTGTCGGTTTAGACTACAAAGTTTGGTGCCGTAAATGGACAGTTTTATGTAGATACAGCAGACATAAAAAGGTCTGACCACCTACATCAACTCGCATAACAGGTTCCTTAAAAGCTCCAAGGATAATGGAAATGTTAGGTAACAGTAGTTGGGGTGTCAGAAAAGTAATGTTACGATTCAGAGACTTGAGAGCGAATAAAAATTTTACCGTGCGAATAGTACGCTTCTGGGAATATAATACATATAAACTTGATAATTTATCACATACATTCTCCACGTGTAGGGTACACGGAAGAGATATGTACACATATAAACTTGTTGCTGAAACGTATAACATTTTCGAACTATATATATCTTGCTGAACCGAATACTCTCTTGCTGAAACGTATAATATTTTCGAACTATATATTAAGAAACGTTGATGAAAACGACTTATTATTTTGTGCTTCTTCTTCCTTTTTGATTTTTGCGGTCAATGAAATGAAAAAAAAATTGGCTCTGTTTTAACTCCTACCTTCCATCAACTTGATCACCATGTCAGGATATTACAGGTAGTACGGTGGTGAGTGAAAGTTGTTACAAATACCTTTGCCAGTTGTACCTACGCGCTTTTGGTTATAGGCTCGTTCCCTCATGTATTTCTTGCTTAGAAGGCGAGAGAATAGTTAAAGACTCTTATCACTTTTGTATCACCGTGAAAAAGTGTTACTATTTGCATGCGTACTTTGCAGTTCTTTGTAAAGGATTGGTGTCTATATTAACTTCGAGATTTTCCCTCTCGTATTCATCGAAAACAAAGAAACATTTTCCGGTTTTCTATTTCAAGAAGAAATGAGAACTTGAAATGGGATGAAACTGTTCTCCCGATCAAATTTTCATCGGTCGATGGCGTACTACATATCGAACCCGCTATGAACGAGATGGGGCGAGTCGAACCCAGGATCCGTAGATGAGCGATCGTGTAACCCCTTGCACCCATGGCTCCTTGGGGGCCGCCAACATGACGCAGTAATTAATCGCGTTCCGCCGCTCACATTCAATGGAGCATGGTGACTTTCGCGAAGAGAGTCCATGAGACGCACGGTTAGCACTGATATTTGGTTAAAGCTCAAGACTATTTCATTATTTAGCTAATTACCTGACAGCAAAGGATTATTGCATGACTTTGCTAAACTTTCGGAAAGTCTGATTCGTTTCATTCATTTTGATGAGTGGAAAGTTATGTAAGTGGAGTGAGGTCAGCAATCGAACAAATGTTATTTTCCCACAAAGTCACTTTGCATTGGGTACGTAATTATATCTCTCAAGTACTCTATTTGTTATTCTTTTATATGTTTCCGAACGACGCATTGCAGTGAGCTAATATGTACAGTGAACTAAATAAATCTTCCGTTTTTGAAGTCAGAAGTTTGTTTTCTTGTTCATAAGTTCCTTTCATTTGATATTTGACATAATAGTATATAATTCATCCAATTTGTTGATAATGTAATTAACCTCTATTTAAAATCTGAGTGAATTGTCGATATTTAAAAAGGGGTGGCGAAAACCTCAATGAACTCAGAACTGGTGTTCGTAATAGAGCTTTGAAATAGAGAGGGCAACGTGGATAACTTACGTGTTTTTACGCGTCCAGTTATTCTTCGCGTTGCGTGCTTCCACGCCCATTCCGGTGCACATTGATGTCAAACGGAATTTTCATTAACGTGTCAGCTTCCCGAAGGCTACTTTTGATTTTTTAAAATAACGTTTTTTATTACTGAGTAAGAATTTTGGAAGATATTTTTTGTCGAGTTTTCCAACTGCTCGAATGAGGGCATTATCTTCAACTTTATACATTTTCCCGAATCACGTAACACATGTTAATACTCAAAAAGCACATAAGTGTGTACGGACCGATATAATAAAATAAATTAGTAAAACTGATGTAATATATGCGCGTAGACATTAATACATGCACACACAATTCTATTATTTTCAAATTACTTTATCCATGTAGTTGACTATTTGAGCATATATTTTACTGTTTCTAACTCACAACTACGAGTACCTACTCGTGGTGGAGTGTTTGCATCGTCAACCGCCAGGTGGAAATTGCGACGGACCGGGACTCGAGCACGGGACCTCCTACTCTGCCCGCAGGTGTGGTACCCTCGAATCCCAAGTCCGTACGAAACATCCACCCGGCCTATTGTGTATTTTACTGTTTGTTTCTTGCTGCAGATTTTTCTGCCATCGTTACAGCTTTTTAAATATTTTCAGATTAACTTCAGTGATTTATACATCTGTCCATATACACGCATTAATGACCATACAAGTGTTTATAATTATTATGTGAACCGTGTAAATATGTTATGTTTAAGGTGATGTCCCAATTCAAATATTTAAAACATCGAATGATCATTTCAAGCGATGTTTCAAAAACAACTCTTTCCGAATTTTGTAAATTGGTAAATCTCAGTTGGTTGAAAATTGCGTTTGAAAAGTTGAAATCCACGCGGCTAGTTCGGTGCCACTGGGTGGCGACGGAACGTAGAACGAAGAGCGGGAGTCTAAAAAACGACGGGAATGTCGTGCGGAAAGAAGGTTGGGAAGGAGGAGATGGGGGCGGATGGTCAACGCATACAAAACCCCCTCTTCCTTCACCTCCTGGGCTTCAACTGGACACGTAATTTTGTCGAGGAGGAGTTATTGCACATTTTCCTGCAGCTCGTAATAAAATATGTCGATATTTTTGTGCGCTTTTGATATATCTCAGATATAAACTCAGTAAGTCTTACATCAGTTAATAAGAGAAGAAGGAAGTATGTGCAAGGGAATACGATTTATTGATTTCAGTTCGATATCACAAATGAACTACATTTTGTCAATTATTTTGCTATTATCTGGATTATTCCTTGGACGTCTGGCAGTGTCATTCTGTACAATTAATACACTCCTTCACAGAAACCGGTTTTTAAATTGAAGAAGTTCGCCGAACCGGTATCTGGATATACTTTATGATGGAAATTAACCTGCTTTGTCACTAACCTAAGATCTAGTGAAGAATTTTCTTTCTCCAGCGAGATCTTGCAGCCAATGGACTGTAAAATACCTACCGTTTTTACATTATTCCAAACTTTCTGTAATGAATATTTAGATGAATGGTAAATGAATTACATCACTCTTTGATTCTTCACTGTCCTTCAAGTGAAGATAGGAACATAGATTGTTAACCATTCGCACGAAAGTCGATATTCAAAGATACTTCGTACTGAGATACAGTACTGTATGATTACCTTATATGAAAATTTTTTTTAAAGCATAAAGTTCCTTCATTGTTTTGTTGTTTACCATTGAGCTATAAAAATTATGCATTTCAAACAATATTTGTTAATACATATCATCAATAGGAATTATCAGTTACATTTTTCTTTATTAGTTGGTTGAAGTAATTGGGTATGTTTAACATGTAATATCGCCCAACGAACACGGTGGAACATTCATGAGTATTGTACATAACTCATATAGTTAATCCCTAATACAGTTGTAGCAATTATTTGCTTAAAATTATGTATTTCATCCAGAAATGTATTTATACTCCTGTATAAATGTGTTTATACTCCGGTAAGGTTTAAGAACGAAAATCGATCGCATTTACTTTTTACACAAATTTAAGCGTTTAAAATATTAATTTGCTGTTGGCAGAACTATCATAATCACTTTCAACCATTTTTTTAGAGCTGTACATTTACTGTCACTTTTTGTGACTGTTCATCACATTGCACAGCGCCATCAGTGATGTATTTCTATCGTTCACAACAACCCAACTTATTCGAGGCAAAGATTTCAATCAAATATAAAAATTGTTGTGACGACCTCATAAAAAACCTTGCGGATCGCCAATTGGCCACAGTGGTTTACATTGCGCATTTCTTTTCATGTGCATAACCATCCACATTTCAATACTATGAAAGAATAACACGAGAGTTCAATTTTATTTTTCTTTCTTACTCAATTTCCCCATCGAGTGTTCAAAATATGGTTATACTTCCTGTACTGAAATCATGAAACGCGATAAAAAGAAAAGAAAACCATAAAATTACCGGTTCGTCGAAGAAATCTGCGTTTGGAATGGATATGCCTCGCCGAATCACACCTAAAGGATTCGGCGTCGGACGCTTCGCGCCGCGTTTTATAGTAAAAAGCCAATTGTCGGCGGCAAGGAGAAACAGAAAATTCTGGCGCGGAGGCAGAAAGAGGTAGACCTGGCGGAAAGCGTGGAAAGTGCACTGAGCGTGAAGAACGAATCTTGTGGCACGGGAAGCAAGCAAAGCGACCGTCGTCGAAGGCAGAAGAGGAGCGGCGGCGCAGCGGCTCGCTTGACTTGTTTTTACCGAGCAGCCTTGGACCGATCCAACTCATTGAGGCGTTACTTAACGACCAGAAGGTAGATACGAGCTTTCGTCTTTTCTACCTTTTTGTCGGCATTTGCAAACAATGAGCAGTATTGATCCTGGATGTGATACGGTGTTTGAGTGAGATGGCGAGAAATTTCTGGAAACGCGACTGCTCGCGGTGCGGGTGCTACAACTGCCTCTGCTCGTTTCGGAGGAGTATTGGAAACGAGTTTGTTTGGAGAATTTTCGGCACGTGTGTAATTTGTGAGAGGAGACATAAAAGAGAGCGAGCGAGTTAGTGTTTTCCGTAAACTCGTGTGAGTTGGATGGTCTTCCTTTAGAAACCCCTTAAAAAAGGACAGCCCTTCTTAGAACAGTAATGTTCGTTTACACTTCTGCTGAAAATAGGTCGTTAAGATGCCTTTGAATAAGGAATGAACCTAATTAGGCGGTGCACGAATTGCATAATAGTTACGGAGGTCGAACTTTTTTATTATTTCGTGTTCATAAAGTTCCGGACTATGATTGAAATCGTAAATAGTGTTGAGAAACAATTCCTCACTCTATTCATTGAAAATATTTGCAATGTAATTGTCAAACTAATTTTACATTTGTTTTGCTTTTAGGTTAATTGAATAAAAGTAAATCAGTGAATTATTTGAGAGAAAATGCATTTCCTTCACGAACCATAGGTGTCAATTCTCTTCGAACGCAGGACCCGCGAACCGCGACAAACACTATTCAAACAGGGAGCATAAAGCATGGAAGTTTTTCACGGTGCGCGAAGATAGATCCAAGAGGGTCAATCTCTTTATATTGGGGCAATCGGGAAAAAACGCGGAGTTTCGAAACAAGAGCTATTCCTTCTAGGAATTGCCTTCCAGGAAATTGAGTCTTCTCAATACGTCAAGGAACGTCGCTATTACGGCTCCATACCCTTACAATCGACATAAAAATTGAAGACGACGTAAACTTCAAATACGTTGCGCATTACGAAATGAATTTGCTGTAATAAACAGCCGAGATATAAAAACTTTCAGGACTATGCAAAGCGATTCTTTGAACGAAAACAATAATTCTTCGGAAGCCAATCTTTATTACTCGGACGTATATTTATTCGTTATCGGGAACGAAGTTCCCATTATAGAAGAATCTTAACTTTTAAAATACGCCACGAATTCCTTTCTTCTCTTTCCATTACGTAAATTACGGGTCATTCCAATGCTGCATGTGGTCTATATAGTAACTGGAAATTTGATAGTGCAATTCACACGTGACGAACTATTCTCATACATCATCACACTTTTGGTACCTGGATGGGAGCGAATCTAATACCGGGTCATTCTAACAATCGTTAAAATCGAAACCATCAGCTTCGGAATAGGTGTAAGAGAGGAAGATTAAGTACATTATGGGTAAGCCGACACGGATAGTGAAACTCGTATTTCCTTTTGATGAAGCCTTGCGAAGCCTGATCCAGTAACCATCGCGACTCAATTGACGTTGTTGTGCCATCGTTCATAGAGATCTAGACGGTACAGTGTCATCAAATTTGAAATAATTCAAAATACCTCACGCAATTATTTGTGAATCTGAAATATGTATTGTAGTGACCAAGCATTAAGACTAGGTAATATGAAAACATCCTATATTAAATATTAAAAGTTACTTTATGACACAATATAATAGCTCACAACTGAACGAATATTTGTTAAGGACTCGCGACGTAACGAACTACTCCCTCACTATGTCCTTGGTGTACACAGTAGAAGAAGTATTTAAGTTTTGGAGAGATGTATTTTGAGAACAGTCTAAAGAATATATCTTTTACTTTTAAGTATTAACATGGACTGTGTTATCGACTACAAATATGCCTGACGATTCATATATTTTCACTCGTTTTGAAGTAGAAATTTTATATCTCTCATAAAAAATAATTTTATTCTTTACTTAAGAAAAATGTTTTCCAAAATCTGTATACGTAAAAACAGTTCTTGAATTGTTTTATATATTTAGAACTTGAATATTCATGCCAACCGTAGATAGTTCGAACCTGTTTTGGGCAAAAATGAGTAGAAACTACTCGTGAACGACCAAATGTTAATTAGTTGAAAATGGTTAACTACTGCTGAAGTCAACAGGAGTTATGTCTACTTTGCAAATTAATAATTATTTTCAACTAATTTAGTTGTAGGCAAAATTTCCAAACTACAACTACTAGCTGAAAAAGAATTAGTCGTTCGTTAAACTAACGGCCTATAGATGATGTTTTCGAATAAAAATGAACAGAAATGTAATTTTTATTTCATTTTACGACGTTGCATTCCAGATCTATTTAATCAGTTAATTGGATGTAAGAAGTAATATAATGTGTGAGAAATTCTGTTTAAAATTGGATGAAAGTGCTATTATTCATTATTTTGCCTTAAAAAAGATTATTCAATAGTTATAGCTGTGCAATTTCAACTACTCGTACAACTTATTTAGTTTAAGAATAGTTTTCAAAGATCAATTTACAACTAATTTTTGAAAAAAATGTATGCAACTAAAACTACAAATATTAGTTATAGTGAATGTAATTATTCTAAAAACGCTGTGCCCACATCTGTTTTGAACCAATTTATTCTGAACTCAAGACCAGTCTTGAAGCGTTTGAAATTTTCGATTCATGGAACGAATCTGAGCCTTATTTATTCAGGACATACGTATGGCGTATCGAGAGGACGAATCTTCCAGACACATCTCAGGGGCAAGTGATTCCATACGCGCAGATCACATGATGATGATGGGAGCTGGAGATGTTGAGCAGCTGCTCGCGTAGCGGATCTCACGTGAACGGCGAGTGCGGTGCATTCCCAGCAAAAGCGCTTCTAAGCGTCCAAGCAAAGCTGTCGCCTCGGGCGACATATGTGTGTGGGCGGATCGCTGATGAAACTGGATCGCATGATTCTCATTTGAATTTGGACCTGATTGTTGACCGACCAAACAGGTCCTTGCGCTAAAGAGGTGACATCACTGGAACTTGGAGTAAACGATTCTATTGAATTGTCATTTTTCCTTACGCAAACCTTAGCATTGGTTTTAATTATACATCCTTATACGTATCTACGGGTTCAGAGAAGTTTCGAACACGAGTCGATAGCTCTGACGAAGACAAAATAAACTGTCCAAACTTCTATTCGCCAATCCTCAAGAAATCACATATTCTTGTCCAAAACGTGGTCAAAAGTTTTCGTATTTTGAACAATAACCACTTTTCTTCATCACGTTTGAATTGTTCCAGCAAGACACCACGTTTGCAGGTAAATTAGAAATTCAAATTTCTAGGAAGTCTTTGGATCAAAATTGATGAAATTTTTGAAAATGCGTTTAGCTGTTCATGTATCCTATGGACGAAATATATTGTAGCTGCATCCCATGTGAACGCTGCTAACGCGCATGTAGCTCATTGCGGTGTAATAAGTATTCTTCTTGTTATTACCTCGTACAATTCGCTATATTATAATATAGACATTCAAGTCGTACAATGCGCTATAGAACAAGGTTGCGCATTCACTGAAGAAGTTTTTCAAAATTCTTCTTTTCAAAATGAGGGATCTCTAAAAGATCTATTTTGAAAAATTTCGTATCGATAACGTTCATCATGACCATAACTTTCTCAACATGAATGTGAGTATCGTATCAGCATACAAAATCTAAATTTACACAAATTGCAAATGAATAATGAAAACTCAAAAGTCGTGTTGAATATTTTTTGAAGGTTTGCATATTGCTTTGTGGAAACTGAACAGTCGTGTAGTGATGCAATAGGAGCAGAAAGCATATGGAACGCAAACAAAACTCTAATTTCATTGTTTAATCTGAACAGTAAACACAAACTTGTCTTTAATGTTTGTCCGTTGTCTACTTTGGAAGAGAAATAGAAAACAGAGAGGTAAAAGAATATGCTTCACTTTTCGCAATCCGATTTCTAAAAGCATGAGCTGGAATACTTCATACCGATCGATCAAAGGAAAGTTGAATCATATATCGTTTAATAACACCATGTCAGTGTTTGGTTTTCCCTTGCGTACGTCGAATGAATTGTTGCTTCTATTTGCAAACAATTTCGCTTAAATGTCTATCCGAAAGGGAAAGAAAATTTTCAGTATTTTAAACAATGAAACTGACCAAAGGTATTGATGATTCGTTACATTTAGAAGCACTTCCATTATTTTTTTTGTGGCGCTCTAAGGGCTCGTCAACAGCGAGGTCATTAGAGCCCATAGAAGCACTTCCAGGCAATTAGGAAGAACAGTAGTCAATTTTGATCTGCTTGTAGATAGTAATAAAGTACTATAATTTTGTACATTTATCTTATCTCAAAGTCGTAAGTAATGCTTCAGGAATTGTAAGAGTCATTACGAATACTTGAACACGATGCTGTTGGAGCAGCCGCAATTACTTCGTTTGTTGTTCAAACATGATAAGAACTTGCATTGTGCTGTCCTGCTTTGAGTGTCAAACGATCAGGTATTTGAGACGTTAGCAGCCGCACATACGTAAACCCATATTAACACGTGATATTCCTAGAGAAATGTTCTCAATAAAATTAACAACTCTGTCCGATGTCAGATTGCTCTAAAATTTACTTATTTTAAGGATACATTTTTATTTGATGAGCTAAGGGATATTCTCTGAGGAGATTCACGTATATCACCTCTGGTAAAGCGTAGCTTTGATTATAATACTGACGTCTGCGGTATTGCTTAAATCTCACATTTTGGAGATTTCTGCGGAGTAATATTGTACGTAAGAAAGTTTCCCAGAATGTTCAAAGTGAATGAAGAAGAATCCCTATAATGTAGTTAAACGTAAGAATCTTACGAAAAAAAATTCCATTTGCGCTCGTAAACATGATTTCCTTTGATCAGATAATACAGTTTTCTTGTGTGTCTCAGAAGACGTTGAAGAAGGCTTGTTTAATCTGTCGACTGTTTTCGGAGAAGCCGTGAGTGCGTGATTACGTTTCGTCTGACCCTCACCAGAATTCTGAAAGAGTTCCACGTCTCGCTAATTCCAATTCCATAAAGCCGCATCTTGGAGGTCTGGCTTTGAAGGCAACATCTCGCATTTCCTCCCTTGCCAGCCGACGTGGATCTGCACCTCGGATAAGCTCCCTCCCCGAGGACCCGCCGCTGAATGCTAAATGGCGCGTCGGAATATTCGCGAGGAGCTCCAAGAGACGCGTCGCGAAGTGGACTTGTCCCGAAACCACTGGATGCGCAGGCGTGACCCACTCGCGCCGCCGGTCTTTTGTGCAAGACGATCTTTTATTCATTTGTGTGTGGCGCACGCCTTTCACGTGGGAACAAATGATATTTGAGCCGTCCTTTACCTGGCATTTAATGATAATTCAGTGTGAGAGGAATATTGACACTCTGCAGTTAATTGAAATGTCGCATTTTTCAGAATATATTTTCAAAATGGCTCCCCAAAACATGTAATATGACTCGTTTCACTCTCCAGCTATGATTTCCTCAGTGAATTTTGGCACGAAATTAATTTTATTCAAATTGAAAAAAAATTCTGTCGGGCTTGTTGAATGTATTTTGAACTCGGGTCGTTTGTGAGCGTCGTGATTCTATAAAGAGTAATTGTATTTTGTAATGTTTATTTATACACAAAAATAGTAATAAGATACATCATCATAATACAAGTTTATATTGTTATACTGCTTTTATTGCACATATGTACGAGAGAAAAGTATCGGATTTGAAATTGAGACTCCAAGTTTGAGTAGATTTTGTTCACTCTGAAAACAAAGACATCTTGCTCGTGAAGCTCTTCGATCACGTGAACATGGCTCCCGTACAGCGAAATAAAAAACATATCTTCCATTATTTTTAATTTTGAAAACATTTTATACTTGAAATGTAAGTTAAGCAATTTCATCGACGATAAATATGTTATATTTAAAAAGAAATAAAAGTGATCCATGTAAAAAATGACTGTTGTTACTAGAATCCAGTGAAGAGTTTCATAGTTTTTAGGTGATTCATTGGCACGTTTCGCCACATTTAAAACAAGATCTGCAAAATCTTCCGCTTTAATCATTAGTTTTTTTGGGAGTACAGGTTTACCACACATTGTGTCCGCAATATTTGTGAGTTGAATCAGATCTTGCTGAGGCATTCTGAAGTCTCGTCTTGAACCTTAGAACACCTGGAAACGACTGCCTCTGATCCACTGCAACCTTGTCCTCTTTTTGGTTTTTCCCGCGTGTTTCGCAAGCATTAATTATGGTATAATTGTGCCGTGAAGTGGAAGAAGTATATATTAGCTTCGTTTGTAACTATCGTTTCCATCTCTAATTTGCACTACATGCGGTTTATGCATCTTTTGTACGTACAGAAAATTTGCTTGTTTATTTATGTCCTTGCCCCACGCTTCTAAATCGTGCCGAAAAAGGAGTGTATAATCACTTATAATCGATGTATTGTGGAAAATGCGTGTAAATGCTCCCATTTGATACATGTTCTGCGATTACTTCCTAGCGTCTGTTGTAATCTTGAATATTGTGTATGCTTGCATTCGTCATTTGCAATGTCAATTTTAGGCGGCAAAAAACGCAATGTTTATGTCTCCTCGAGTGGTCAGAATAAAAAAACTTCATCGTAATGATAGTCCCGTGTGCCCAGGGGGAATCGTGAACGAATGAAGAGTGAAATAATAATCACTCTTTGCCTAATGAATCCTTGAAAGCAAAGTGGCAGGCGGGCGTTATGCCTACGGCGCGACAGGTTGGTACGACACCTTACGAGGATACGTAGGGAGATCCGGGTGCATGAAAGGTCAGCGGACGACGGGATATTGAATCAAGCCGTCGTGCTTCCACAAATTGACCACCCAACCCCCTGAAATTGTACTTATTTTTTTAAGGTAGACATCTCGAAAGGGAGCTTGATTTCTCTCGTGATTTACGGTTTTGTTTTATTTCTCCGGAGACTCTACTCAACCTTCCGTAACCTTTCCGGAGAGAGAGAAAGAGAGGCAAGCACAAAGACTGAGCTTTCGCACAGTCTTGGGAAGGTGTTGCTTCCCAGCGAATGCGTAAAAGGAAAAAGAAACGTAATGGAATTGCAAATAGATTAAAAAGTGAGTCTTTTGTATACCCTCACCATGAACAAGCAGTTAAGTTGAATGTAGATAGTCGCCAAAGAAAGACAGCTGAGAGAGAAAATGTTGTAGCGTTTGCCTTCTTCGTGTTGTACAATAAATAACAGCTTAATTTTATAACCTTACAATGAGATAACGTATCACATACGATCCTATTAATAATAATGGAGTATAAATCTTATCCATTAAGAACTGAAAGCATTATGGTATTCGTAATGTTCCTGAATATTTTGGCACTGTTATTTAAGGTGAGTATTTTAAAGTTCGTAGTCGTTAGCTGATAAAATATCTCTCATTAAACAGGACCAGTTCCCGTGCATTCCGTATTTGGAAACTTACTCCCGACAAGTTTTATTTATATACAAATACCATTTTATTATTGGAGTAATTAATTGGATACAACTTCGACTCAAAAATTAAATCTTGACCAATCAATCTCAATAAAATCATGTATTGAAGCGTCGTTTTATAAATGAGAACACCCATTTGAAACACCCCTCAGTGATCTCAGATCAGTTAGAAGCCATTGAAGATAAAACCACTCTTTTGATAGACTTCTCTCTTTCAGTGAACCTTCCGTACTTCTGTTACCACTGTACTCTTCACGACTCGTTGAACACCGAACTCTTAACCTTCATTCCCCGGCCCCATATCGCCATTACTGCCATTACACTCGAAGGTATATCGAGCGTTCGGCATCGCTGTTGGCGAAGATTCTGAAGGAACGCGAAACAGCAAGGATGGAGTGGGGGGAGGACGAGGGAGCGGAGAACTCTCAACACCTAAGTCTCGACACGACCTCTCCGGTGACCGTTCCCGTTCACCGTCCCCTACAGGTGTGAACAGTCTTTCCTTTTCCTCTTTTTTCTTTGAGTTGCGAACAAGGGAGTTGGAAACTTTATCCCGGCGTCGGAGGCGACCACTCGGCCTTCCATGACTTTCTCTTCCCAACCTGCTCTTTCTCCGCGGCAGAGTGTGTACACCCCCCCTCCTCATTCCTCGTCAGCGCGTCGCAGCCACACTGCGGCTCCCGGATGTAGGCTATTTATAGGGACGAACCGGCGAGCGATGTCGAGCGGCGCTGAATAAGCAAATCACGAGCTCCTCCCCGAGCCTCGCTGGGTGCCCTGACCACGGCAGCTATGCCACCCGCATGTCCACCCACCGAAGCCGCCGGTTGCTCCGGGAGCCGTAGAAGCTTGCGATCCCACTGAGAAATATCGCACGCAGATACATGGCGCGGTGAAACCTGAACCTTATTACGAAAACATGAAAGCGTGCTCAACACTTCGGGAGAAGGAAGAGAATGTTTTACTCAAAACCAAATATACCCGCTAGTAAAGGAGAGTGACGGTGAGTGCAAGCGGATAAACAGCGACCTCCGGGGAAGAATTGTAGGGGAGTGAGAACAAGGGTTAAGCGGCTGTTCGCAGCTGTGACAAACTGACGTTTTATTGGAAGGTGACGAAGTAGATTTTTCCAAGCATCGAGGTTGAGACTCGAATACTTATGGAGTACTTTTAGACAATGACGCGCTGAGACCAAAATCTCAAATATGTGCTCGAGGGAAAAAAGATAAGAAAATTTAATTTTATGACTAGGCAAACCAAAGAAAGTCAAAGAGGTTTGGTTGATGGCTGGAGAAACTCTGAGAGACAGAATTCCTGGTAGCAAAATGATATGAGGAACGAGGTGGAAAAAGGATTCCAAAATGCTTTTAGGAAAGGTAAGAATGCAATACAGGTAGACTCTGACCTAGATCTGGATCTGGTTGAGAAATCAGGAGAGCACCCTGAGGCGAGCGTAGATTTGCAAGAGTTTGGAAAGACGTCGTTGCTTAGAATAGAGGCGAAACGCAGACGCGTCTTTGCAGCATGAGAACGAGCGCGCGAATCCGTGACGGAGCAGACCTGGGTAAAAGCTTGTGGGTGAGCGCGCACGTTCAACCAAAATTTTGAGCTCAAAACATACATAAGGGAATCCTTTCTCACAAAAGATTCCGAAGACCCGAATCTTGGTCGGGCGTGGTAGTGGTGGGGACAGGGAAGGGCTCGAGTCGTATCGTCTTCGTATTGCGAAGTACGAGATACGCATGTGTGTGGGGACGGTGCAAACGGTGGAGGAGCGAGTCTGCGATTGAATCGCTGGTTGTGGAGGGGGGAAGCATGTGGCATGGAGGCAGCCCAGCAAATCTGGAGGGATGCGTGGAGCGCGGTTTACACTACTTGGCGGGCAGTGAAGTCACGGGTTCTCGGGTTGCGTTGGTGGGTTCTTTCGCGAGACAGAGAAAAAGAGAGAGAGAGAGAGAGCGAAGAGGAGGAGAGAGAATTGGGGGAGTGGGCGACTTCTTCGATGCGCCGAAGTTTGGATTCAACAAAGAACTTCCAGGCTGATGCGCGCTCTGTAGAGTACTTTTCAAAGATTCACTGTGTGCTCTGAGCCGCTTTCAACGAAGTAGCTATATTCTCCATATAGGCGATATTTTGTGTTAATTTAATTATTATGATTTTCTTAATGCTTTCTGAGTTGAAAAAGTTATCCTGTTGCTCTCAAAGTTTTAAAAGCGAATTTTTGTGTATCATCTACGTTTCACTCATGTTTCTGTGTCTGATACACTTCCATACTTTCCGGTTGATTCTTTTCATATTGCAGATTTGTTTTCATTTTTACACAATTCTCTCCCTCGCATACTACGAGGAGTAAATTACTTTTTTTCTTTATATATGTTTCAAACAAAACAGTTCGTTTCGTCAATTAGAAAACAAATGCGCGAAACGTAAGTCGATTAAGTCAATAAAATAGACCCAACTTTCGCCCTAGCTTTAAACAGTTTTCGTCATACCTTCTTTTATCTCTTTATTTCCTGACCCTTCGAACGTGTCTTGTTCACCGGAATAAATTAATGGCCTTGCCTACTAATTATCTCTGTATTCTTATTCCTGTGTACTAGAAGCGGTGTTGTCCTGACTGATTGATAGTGTAGATGTACCAAGCAGAATGAGAATACAGCTTTAGAGAACTAAAGTAAAAGATATGATACTGATGAAAATTATTGAAGATCGAAAGACCCACTCCAGATTCGAAAGTGCGTAATCGTGTGTCTGCAGTGAAATTATATTTAATTAACACGCATTACGCTGTTTATGAGACAGAGATACCGCAAAGTATCTTGAAAAAATATTCCATAAATTTGTTATGATTAAGATTATAAATATAATAAGTATTAAAGTTGATCAGACCTAAAGAAAGAGGTTTAGTTTTAGAGAATGATGTGTTAATTACATAGTTTAAGAATGTTTTTTTTATTAACTAAATACCTGCGGTTTCAATAAAATGTAACCTTTAAGAAGCTTGTCAATGGTATAGATTTAAGGGTATATTTCATAAATTTGATGAAATTTAAATTCGTAAACAATTTTAATCAAGCTTGCTTTGAAAACGATTATTTTCTGTTACATTTCTGCGAGCATATCATTTAACTTTCGTGCACTGAATAATTTCTGTAATCAATTTTGTAGATGCTATATTTAAACGGATATGATAAAAAATGTTTGTGAAATTGTTTATATACTATATGTTTATTATTTTTCTTGAAGTTATTTTCATGCTCTAGAGAAGGCTTAGGAATGTGAATGAGAAAGTATGTGCGATGGTTTTGCAGTACTAGTTTTAAAAAGAGAGACTAGTAGAAAGCTTTCACTTAAAATAGATTCTTTACAAGCATTCAAAAGTTAACTGACTTTGAAACCCAGTGTAGATTTTAATACGATACTTTCAATACGCGTCGAACACAGGTCGAATAGGTTTTCTTTTTCGCGATGACAGCAAATGTACGAGTATATCAAGGAAAAGTAAAAACAAACCAGCTGGGGATGGCGGGGAGTGCTATGGTAGGGATGGGAGTATTTGCGAGGAGGATTGGTACGACCGACCACCTGCTCCAGCACCAGCAGTGAGTTCACATCGCCGACTCTCCGTTCCTGCGATTGGATTCCGTTCGAGCTAACCTGGTTTAAATTATCCCCGTCTCCTTCATACTTCGAATGTCTCATACTTGGTCTCCCCGCGGCGCGAGTTACAAGCAGGATTGTACGACAGGGAGAAGAAGAGAGTAAAGCATGTCTGGGTCGCTGCAGACCGTCCCAACGCAAGGCCGAGCACTGGAGCTGCCTCCGGCGCTCCAGATAGGGTAGCATGAAGGTGTGCTCATTGCTAAATCCTTTACGACCTACGACGACTAGGAAAGTGAAATGGAACAAAAAACTTCGTGTCAACTAGGAACCGTCTATAAATTATGTAACGCAAAAACGTTAACGATAACTCTTAAACCCCACCACCCAATAATTACGGACTACTAGCCCTTCATCACTCTTTTTGAGAGAATTTTTTGTTGGTTTCCGAGGTAAATTTTAATTCAGTCTTAGTTTGTTCTCATGGTTGAGTGCTTGAATTACAGTGACAAACTTTAAACTTATGAGCACCCTATAAAACATACCAAATGAAACTTAACGTTATGTAAAATCAAGACTAACCCCTATCCCACCGTAACGTAATGTAACACTATCAAGAATGCCCCTACGGATCCAGGCTGCGTCGCTTCGTTACGCAATTTATCCACGGTTCCTGAGAAAAAGCACGCATTTGACCGATCTGTCGTCATAGTGGAACTAGCGCCAACTCCCGCCTCTGAGTTCCTTACCCCCGGTTAGCAATAGTTAACTATTCCTGGAACATTAAAAATATATTGTATCTAACATTCTTCCACGTTCAGCACTATTCCTCGATGATAATAACAATTACTTTATACTATCACAGTTCCAGAAAAAAAAAATTAGTTACACGCAGAGATGTAACGATGATATATCGTAACATTTATTGTGCAAATAAGGAATATATGAAATCTAACGAAAATGTTATTCGTTGTTCTGTGGACAAAACATACATCTATTCCTGAAAAATTAATACTACGGTTACTTAGGTGGTCACTTTGAAATCTACCCAAAATATCAAAACCTGAAGGAGCAAATGAGAGTACAAAAAAGAAATTAACACCCCGTCTGGAGTTTTACTCTCTGATTGGAGAAAACTACAAAAAATTAAAGTCTGTCTTTGCTGTGACTGATCCAGGATACGGTAGTAAAGGAGGACACAATTTTTCAAAGACTATCAGAATTAAAGGAGTGTTCAAAAGTACGAATATTAGATACTAACGTAAGAGATACAATAGGTATTTATAGTACATCAATAGACGCAATTTTACGCAGCCAGTATCTGTTTTTAAGTCTCGTTCCCCGAATTCCGACTATTCCGTTTCCTATTCCTGTGGGAAGTAGCTGAGCTCCCCTGCTGAAGCAGTGGAAAACCACTGATTCGCAGCTGCTAATCACTGATCTGCGCAGTACAGATGCTTCCATCGAGAATCAGTGAAATTCAACTGGTGTAGACAGTGGAACTTTTAGTGTGAATCAGTAAAATGTTTGCAACGTTTGCACTATAGAAAAGCAGTAGATGATGCTAATATTTAACAGGATCAGTATGTACTAACGAAGCATTTCCGGGGTGTATATATTAAATGTACTTACGGACCGCCAGGGATCGAAGCAGAGTACCAAGTATCTCCGCGCGCTGTTGTTACCACTAAAACATGAAGCAGCTTTCCGGTGAGGAGTAATTTTACTATACATCCTCTTGGATTTTGTTTCACTAAGAGAGTAAATTTAACTTAAAGTGATAATTTGATTTAACGCATTGAGCAAAGAGATAGGTTTCTCGCTCCCAATACACATTCAGTCGTATTTAAGAAAAGCGGATAAGAAAAGACATTCGAAAACACTCACAAGATGGCGATGCAACATGAAAGAGTAGGCCGAACTTAAAAATACGAGAAAATCGTGCATGTAAAATAACTTTGTCATAAAAGAAAAACGTTTTTTATCCTATATTCTAAATAATGGTGAAATATATTATTATAATATTTTAAAATAATAAATATTTGAGTACGTTAACAGGGAAGTGGCGTAAGTAACATTCCACTTCAGTTTTAATCGCAGTCCATGAGATTTTAATATCTCAAGTTCTTTTCGTCAAACAATTCGTGTACGCGAATGAAAGTTAATAATATACCTTCACTCGAAAATACAAATGAAATTGACTCGTCAATGCAATTGTTGTGCTACAAAACCTTTTGCTATTGCCCCTCATCTGTAAGGAAGCAGTAGGTCCCTATCCCGCTAGTAGAGAGCACTACAGAAGGTTGACTTCAATACAGACAATAGTTAGGTTAGTTGTTTCTTTCACTAATTTATATTTAGTGGGTAAGAATATGCGGCACTACGAAACCGTGGTTCACCGATTCTTTGTCACTGGTACGGAGTAGAGACCTTACATGTAGATCTCTAGAACGGAGTAAAGGCGAAATGAACGAGTCAGCTGCTGGTACAAACATCCGCCATGACAGTTTCTTGGAGTTCAACCTCATCGAAATACTGGTTGTCAGTTAATCATGACTGCTTCACGGTGATCTCAATTCTACTGGTTCAAACGGTCATTATTTAACTGATTCAGATTTAGTGAGTGTGGTCGCCTGTGCTCCTCTGCTGTCGCCCTCCACATCAGCCTCACATGGCGTGGGCGTTCTTGAGAGCGGGGATCACGGTCGCATTGAGTGGAAGATGGAACAAGGGGACGTAACTCTCGAACGACGCCGGAGGCAGTCTTCCTTCCTGCCTTCCGGACCCACGGTCACCCACTGCGGCATAAAGTCGCGGAGACAGCGAGATGAGTCATGGGAAACGGGTCACTTGAGGACATGTGTAGGAGAGGCGCCATTCGTCTAGCGCTTCCTGTGCGTTCCATCTCGGCGATCGTGGGTCGCATCTGCTTGCGCGGTGTTTGCAGGGGAACGATCTTTGGGGGACGCGTGTTCTTGAAAGTGGATCGATATATAGTAACTCCATCTGTAGACACAGCTTCGACGCGTTTATTTCGTACATGTTCTGTACTCGGAGATTAAGTGAATTCGTTATTGTAATGATTAAAGAAGGATATCGTTTAATATATTATTCCTTTAAAAAAAGGCGACATTCATTTATTAATTTAGAATAATTTTTCTTTTGAATGAATCACGTTTTGTATTGTCGTCTACTCCGATACATATGGAAAACTAGGTTCAAAGTTTCTATTGTAATATATTCAGTTTCTTCAATCAGCTACTGAATATTAATCTCGTGGTATTCTAGAACATTAGAAACTCTAATCTATGTGTATACTGGGACGAAGGTGAATACTGAAATGAATATTATATCTTTTTCCAAAATAGTTTGATTGGATTTCTTGGAGTGAGCCGAGGAAACTGTAATTTTCTCTTTGAAAGTTTCACAGAAACTTATGATTTTGAGACTTTTGAAGTACTTGAAAGAGATTGAATGAAGGCAATTGCGTGTAATGAAATGTAGAAGTCTAATTACGTTACAAAATGTTTTCATTTATGATTGTTAATGTTTTGACATTTTTTAAATAATAAACCCCGGTTGCGTCGAAGTTTATTTTCCAGGGATTAAGGACTTTCTGCGGACGGAGATTTAACTCTTAAAAAACGTTTAAAAATTGTACAAAGGTATGCCGTAATACAGGTTTATTAAGAATTTAGCTTTCAAAACACACCTTACCCGCCTTGTGCGCCGTATATACACTATTCAATATTCGAATTAAATATATTGTCTCTCGCGAGAAAAGAATTTATTTTCGAAAATAAAATACTTTACAATTCTTTTAAATGGTTGAACAGTTTTTTACTGTAGTCAAAAATCTACATTAACTTTTAAAATATTTTATAAAAGTTACCAGATATTCTGCAAAGATATTTTAGGTTCTATTCACGGATTCCGTCCTTCTCCCCATTTGTCTTCTCCTGGGCATACAAATTAAGAATGCTGCTTGCAAACGCAGTCAAGCGAGTTCACACTTCATAACACTTTTTTTTCGAAAATTACGTTTTTGTGACAAATTAGATTTTCCTTTCTAGTCACAATTACTCTAAATACTAACATACAAAGTAACTTAAATAAAAACGAAGAAAATCCAACTTTTGAATGATTTTACTAGCATTACCCGAAAGGGCTCTAATGACCTAGTTGTTGGCAAACCCTAAAGCGCAAATTTAAAATAAACATTACCCGACAGAAAAACCTTAAGTTCCTACATATTCCAGACACCAATTCCGGAGTTTTAGAAAGAAGATCCCTCTATGCAATGTATATGTTCTGGCTGAAATTGATCGGTGAGTCTCAGGAAACCCAAAAGGTCGGGAATGCTCTCCTTTCGTTGTGTCCCGGGTGGGCGGAGTCCTAAGAAGTGCAGTTGAGGGAAAAGAGCCAAGCACTTCCCGCGAAAGGTTCAATAAACGGCCAGAGAGGGATTCCTCCATTTAGAGCAATCGGAGGCGCAATGCGCAGAGACCAGTGGTAACCATTCAGTGCCATACTCTATATTCCAATTCATTTTGGCATTCCCGTTTAATTCCACCTCTTCATTTGGTTATGAGTGCATTCCGAATATGACTGTCATCATTGTCTGGTTGGCTTTGATGTGCTCGCCCATTGGCCACCACTCTGCCATTATAATCAATCTTGATACCTCTTGTGTGAAAGAATCATCAATATAATGTTTATTTTCGGATAACTCCAAAAACTGCCTCTATAATTGTCCACCTAATAACGTTACTTGAAATTCTCTATTGCTCGCACAAGTCAGTGTTTAAAAAACTGCCTGCCCGGAAAGTTTTGGAGAAGTAGTGTCTTTTGCTCCAGTATGGTTTTGAAGGTTCTACATACGAATTTCAACTTTGTCCCCTCGAAAAAGTTTGGAAAATATGAAGAAATCTCAAAAATTTCAAAAAATCACCTCATCTTTTTGGTTTTTGATATATCTGATAAAAAGTATGCATTATTCGAAGCAAATATTTATTTGTAGAAATAAACTAAACTAAATTTATTACAAATTGCACCTATTTTTGCTCAGATGAAGTACACGCACGGCAAAGGGCGTTGAATTAATATTCCAGCATTTTGGAAAATTTTGTCTGAAAGCTGTGGAAAAAATGTGAAACTTCGCTTCTTTGTGTATTTTAAGTTACTGATTACAATTTTTTACTTTTTTACTTCGAAAAGTTTCATAAAATGTGAAAAACATCAAAGGACTACAAAAATACGTGTTTTAGTTGTTTTGCTTTATGCAAGAAACATGCATTTTTAAAAAAGGAAAATACTAATTACAGCAAGACACTAGATAACATTTCCTGTAATCTGTACCTTTACGTGTTTTTGCCAGGCGAATAATATTTCTAAAACTACAAAAGGACGTGTTATTTTCGAATTTTTTTAGACTTTCAAATTTTCCGAACTTTTTTGAGGGGACAAAGTGGAACTTCGGAATCAGCGCCCTTAAAACCATACCGGAGCAACAAATAACTACTTCTCCAAATCTTTCCAGGTAAAAACATCTAATTACTCGACTGAGTAATAAAACTTATTTACTGAGATTATCAAATCATGATTGTACTTAATGTATATAGGAAGAAGGGGTCGTTTCCACATAAAGTTATACAAAAAATTGCCGCCTATTCTGCAGATACGCATACTCCTTGAAAACCTCGTCATTCCCTCAAGGCGACGTTTTGTCTGGTGCTATTTTTCGTCGGGGTTTCATCTTTGCTTCATTTCCGCCTTGTTAAAATGACAGCAGCAAATAAGTTCTCCTTTTGAAAGACTTGCAAGAACTTTGAGTTTTACAGTATAAAGTCAGGATAAATATTTTTTCCGACGATAATGCGAATCAGCATATATATTTCGACTCGTCTTATATTGTGATACCACTTCTCATGTAGCGATACCACCGTTGTAGTGTCATTTCACCCTCGTCTCAAAATTGAAGGAACCCTCAAGAGATGGTTGCAGCATTGAAACGAGTTGGTAGAAGATTCTTACATGATGTAGCTGAGGATAAGAAATGCACCAGAACCAAGATTGATAACAGATAAAAAATAATACTATGTTAGATAATATGACAAGCGTTAAAGTGACTACATCTTCTCGTCAATGTAATCTTGGTCAACGGTCTGTATACTGTAACTTAGTGCATCTGATTCGCGGAATTGTAGAAGAATGTAGTCGCCATGACTTACGCTGTAGTCCTCACTTTGGAGAATCACAAAAGTCTGGCATTGGTGAGGTTGCACTGAAGAGTGGGGGAAAATGAGAGGTCATTAGTACCTTCGTAGTCACGAATATACGCGCCTCACGTTTCTCTTTCTTCTCTAAATACCGCTTTTGAGCGTGTTAGGTCATAGTTTGACCGACAGCTCTTACACTGATTTCCAATCAAATAATGATGACTTATTTTAATAATAACGTAGTCGTAACTAGCAGACGTTTTTCCTATAAGAACGTTGTTAACATGTTTACTCTCTTTTCTCAATTACTACATTTTCCATTGTGTCCTGCTAAACAGATTCCCGGAATAATTAAAACAGGAAACATTTTCGTATGGAACCACGCTTCACAATGCATAAATTGTAGGTTTGGATTAGAAAAATAAAGCAAAACAGAACGAGTTATTTCACGTTTACGCTTTTACGCTTTATGATGTGCACTTACGCTATTTAAAAATGATATTGAGAATGGTTCACATCATAATAAGAGAGCCCTTTACCGAAGGACAGCGTCAGGATAATATTTCTTTGCACTCTATTTCCGTAAGTGCCACCGGTACTTGTGGCATTCTGCTAGGGATACAATGGATTTATTGTTATCAAGTACATACAAAACTTGTGGAATTAAAATGGCAGGACGACTGTTACCTGCCACAGTAACTGACGAACTTCCGGCATATCTCTCCTTCTCTATCTCTAGTTGCTCGAGCAAGAGATTATACCTCTAATTCCTCGTGACGAAGATACGCCATTTCGGAGGCCTCCTCTCATCTCAAATCCCTTTTACCTGCGCGGGGCTGAAATCCTTATGACACGAATTCACCCCAACGGACGGCGCAGCGGTGACGGGGCTATTTCAACGCAGCCTTGACCGCGCCCGCGGTGCAGAGCGACCCCAGCGATGCCCTTGCAGTCTGTCAAGGTCAACGGAAGATACTGCTAAGCGTTGATGAAGGAAGCACTCCTCCTCCGAGCGTAGTGGAACTGGATTCCTTTTGAGAGGCACAGGCTTCATCGAGGCTCTATGATTCACGGAGAGCGACCGTCTTAGCGCTCGGCCAATTAGGAGCGCTTGCAAGGATACAGAGGCATGTAGACTGGATTATGGTTATACCACGATCTGAGAAGACTCAGAGACGGGGTGGTTATCTAGATCTCGGAAAATACTGAGGGTGTTCCTGATAGATGTAATTTTTAAAAATATCTCATTAATGTGTACCGTATTGGTAAAATGTGAAAAATTTGTTAACAATAATAAACGAATCTGCTGAAACAATAGTTGATATAAATAAAGGATTGTTATAATAATTGATGGTGGAATAGGTATATTTTATATTACGGAGAAAATATTTATATCCAGAGTTATACTCATATTTGAAAGTCAAAATTTTATGTAGCATATTTTACAAAACTTTTTTAGGGAGGGGTTCGGCAGATTGTTCACCATAAACAAGAAATGATTTATTACAGAAATAAAGAATTATGGCGGATCGACAAAATCGTTTATTGTTTATGACATCACTTTTATTTATGTTGGCGGACATATCAAAAATATTCATAACTTTTTGCGACGTGTGACCCATGAATCATGTAACAGTCGGGTTCGGCCATTATGATTTACCATGACATACATATTTCAGTTGACTTCAGCGAGTTCCTAAATAATATTAATATTCCTCTATTTACCAATATTATGAATTATGCTATGCTTTCCTTTATTGTAATTCATGAAACTGTGTTACAAAAAATTAGACTTTAAAGTGATTTGAAGTTGCATCGCTATTACTACCTTCAGAGACTGTTCACGCTCTGAATAATGATAATAATAAATTTGCACTTGACCGGTTTCGAGTTTCATGAATGGACAGTGGAACAATATTTTATAATAATAACAGTGGAGTCATATTTGTATTTCAGTTATAACGGTTTTAACGAATTTTTAAAGTTCGTATTATATTGTATTTTTTATTTTGCAGTTTCGTTTTCTTTTTATGTCCATTAAAACGAATACTGAGAATGTTTTTCGTGTAATCATATTTTATTGACCTATATTCACCATAATAATGAATTATGAATATTATTAAATTATTAATAAAAATTCTGCAAGCGAGGAGATACTGGTACAATACAACTACCATCAGTTTCATTCCACCGTTTCCTTGTTGACTGGACTAGTGTATCATATGGTATGAAAGCGTAGATGAAAGAGTAAACGTACGTGACGGTATAAGAACTGAGGTCATTTGATTACCACCAACTCAACTTAAACTACACCTATTTTGTATTTATTTATTTCTTCTAACGATATATCTGTATTTGCGTCCAATTAATTTCAAGATTTGTATGCGTATTACACGTCTCTATAAATTGATTTCCAAGGATTCTTTTGAAAATGTTCCGCAACATCATTATCAAAAGCGAAGAACAATGGTAGCGCTGTTGTTTTATAACAATGAAAGATCGTTGGATTGTATGTTGACGGGAGAAATGTTAGGGTTCCAATACCTGTGATAAATGTTTTAGGTATACGTATCAATTTATTTCAAAAGATGTTAATATCAACAAAAAATAAATAACATTTATTTATTTATTTTATTTCTACAAATGGAGTATTCCTTCGAGAAGTTTATTTATATCTTTATAAATTGGAATGCTGCTTTTATTAAAAATAATTAAAATATCCTGCATAAGTATCATACGAGAAGTAATTATCGTAAAAATGATACCAAAATTAATGCGTGTAATTTTTGAAAGAGTCTTGCTTTTTCTGGAAATCTTGCAGGTATGGTCTTGTTCTTGCTATTAGTCATTGTCTTGCATCGAATATTTGGTCTTGTTTTTTATTGAATATTTGGTTGGTTTTGCGCCAAGACTAAGAAAGCAAGACCAATATGCGAATAACTAACTCAATTGTTATTTTCTAGCTCCTAACTTATGAACGGGACCTCTCCACAAACAAAGAGTTTTGCCTGGAAGATCCCAATGGAAATCTCCTCCACTTTCTTAATTACAACACCTACCTCGCCGCGGACAACATGGCTAAGAGGACTATTCTCATTGAATTCAAACGTCCGATAATTTGAAACAGTATTAACCCAGATCTGAAATGGACCTGAAGGATTTTTGAAGAATGTTATTTCTTCTTCTTACGTTGCGCTGCTTTCATCATTTTCCTCATTACTAACAAATATCTCGTTAGGAAGCTGTAAGACGCTCAAATGGATTACGGTTTGGTGGGCGAACTTCTTCGGGGTTTTGCGAACTCTTTTTCTCCGAAAGACTCATTTACGAGGCCAAAGGGCATTGTCTTTTCATTTTAACAACGTTCAGAGCTTTTTCCCTTCTTTTTAGCTGAATAAATATCATTAGTGTAGGGTTGACAACCGTTAATAGCCCATGCTGGAACGTGGGATTATACCAATCAATGTCAACCTTCCGGATTTTTCTTTATTACGGCTGGTCGGAAATTTTAGCGGGAGAATTAACTATATGAGTCACTGAGAGATATTTTTTGTTAATTTAAAAAGAACGTAATTACATTTATCTAATTTTCTTTATATAGTGATAAAAATTTAGAAATATAAAAAATATAGAAAAATACAGTTTATTTTATAACTCATTAATCCTTCATTTAAAAATCGTAGGCCTAAGACCCGCCGACGCACAAGACCGGACAAAAAGGCGATTAATGACTAGAAAAGCGGACCCTGCTCCAGCGGGATAACGCTAGGAAGAAGAAGAATCCTTCATTCGATGGACTTACTAATGTAGATAATAAATAAGTTAAAAGTTTGAATAATCTAAAGAACTCACAATATCATTCGAAAATAAGAAACAAAAAGTAATGCATGTTATCATCAATGCGTGTCATCAAAACATCATCAATATTATATGCTTTGACACATATTACGCTGATACAGGTTTTTGTCCGGTTTTCCTCCGGTCCTTGTCTCGACTCCATAGAATGATCCCCAGTTCGTTTCCAAAGTGTAATGTAGATTATCATCCTCCATACGTTGTTCTGAACTGATCTTTGTACAATGAATTCTCGTAACTCGAGAAATGCAAGTGCAATACATATCCCGGCTGATGATGTTCCATTTGTGATAGAAAGGGAACCTGGCGATTTTCTCGCAGCAAATGCAGTTGACACTCTCCTATACTTACGGTACGGTAGCGTCATTTCGCGATAATATCCCGAGGTGCGAGCGTCCGTCTCGTGGGTACTTGCCTGCAGTTCAGTAAATACCGCACAGAAACCGCAAATGGTCCTCGGATTGTCCGCGCTCGGAGGGCCGACTCGTCGCTTTCTACACTCCACGCCTTACACTGCACTTGAATTCGAGTGGTGGCTGAGAGATTAACACCCTTCCAGGAATTCTGCATACCTTCATTCCTTTTTACCACTATCTGGGCCGCTCAAAGAATGGCTGTCAATCTTCTACCGGACGCTTAAGATACGCAATATCATTTTTAATTCGATGTTTTATCGGTACGCAAATTTTATTTTTACAATCTATTCAACACAACGGCACCAACTTTCAGTTTTCAGAGAAAACTGAATTTTTATCTCACGACTTATCTTCCAGAAAAATTCTTTTCGTTATCTAGTATATAGGTTTAGGATAAATATTTGAGGTGAATATTCTTAGTACATTACTTGGAATATAAATTTCAGACTTCCTGACTGTATAAGAATCGCGATTTTTTTACCTCAAGCGACTAAAGAAAACTCATCTAATCAGATTGGTGGTCTGTTTTAGTGCGGTACTAAGGCCGGTATTACACGATCATATTTCTATGTCACACATCAGTGATCAAAGATATGATCAAAGGTTCTCTCAACGAGAACCTATGTCATAGATCAATAATCAAGCTGAACTGTGATCAAATCTTGCACATTACACGGTCATATCTTTGATCATATATCTTAGGGTATTGAAATATGACATAGAAATGTGATCGTGTATTACCAACCTAAAATAATTCATAGTAATTTACCTTGAATACATTTAAGTTTGCTTAGTCGAAGATACCGAACATGTGTTTACAAGTGTAATAAATTTATATGAAAATGGTTAATAACTAACAATCGAAAATTCAACAAATTCATTCATTCTTTTGTTAAAATGTCATGAATTAGGAAAAATATATTGCAACAATCGATAAAAAATATGATCATTCCACATTGCAAGTGTTAAAATGCTACAGATTATGTACAAAAATTATTACGCCGTCTCCATTCCTTCTCCCCATCAGTCTCGACCTTTTACTGTAGCCTCCCATCTTCCTCGCTACTAATATTCCATGCCTCCCCGCTTCCATCCCCGCCTCCGCCGCCCGCTGTCGATGATGGAACGACGTGCTGCCGATTTGTCAGAGTGAACGGCGTGGCTTCGAGGTGAAGCTTAGGCAGCCAATTTATAAAGATCAGATAATAGCGCGTCATGCATCAGACGCAAGAGTGGGCTGACATGAGCGGGAAGGGGAGGGACATTGGTGAGTGGCACAGGGGTCGGAGGGGGAGTCCGGTGGCAGCGGATTCATGCGTGTCAGAGAGCTTACGAGCGTTCTTTCTATGAAGGCCGATGCTAATGAAGTGATCATCACAGCTCTATTTCTACTCGCTCTACTTCTGCGTCAATGGAGTCCTGAACGTAAGTGGACATAACTTCAATTCAACGCGGTAAATTTATTGTCCGACGAATATTTTCAAAACATTAATTCGTAGAGGTAGTAGGGAAGCATTTCTAGTTTATCTTTCAAATACAAATTAGAAACATAGGTAAAAAATATCATATAAAAATTGTACTCTTAATTACCCACGTTATATATTTTAAGGGAAGTTATACGTTCAAGCAAAACCCTCTGAAATGAGTATTTTTCCTTTCATCTATTACATTGTCGGCATTTTTAAATGTATATTGTGTAAAACGATCGTAAACTAAAAAAAGTAAAAAAAAAAGTATTTTGATTTGTAATTTAATAAATGGGATTAAAAAATATTTACAGTACAGAACATTATGAACTATATTTATAAACTTAGTATGACGACAACATGAGGTTAAATCTGTAATCGAACGAGAAAGAAATACCTCGAGCTTGGGGGAATGAAGGACACCTATTAAAAAATGTATGTACAAAAATGTATGTGTGGGAGGGGGGAGGACATTAATGTTAAAGGGTCGTGGAATAGCCACTGGGGTAGTGACACTATTAAATTATTGGGAACCGTAACGCGTTTGAGTGTCTTTTAAACAAGTAAAGAATTTTCCCTATTCACCCCTTGCTACCAATATGTTTTCTTTAGTGGGACACTAATATTTACAAACTAAAATACATCTTTTAATTGGCATCTCGTTTCCGTTTTTTTTCTTTTTTTCTTCTTTGGTTAGAACTCTTTCAACCGAATCTGGGTCATCTTCAGGCCCTGAATACAAATTACTCACAAAATAAGATTAATAATTACAAGACATGTAGGACGTACTAAAAAAAGCGGAAGCATATAATAGATAAAATTATAATTTAACACAACTGACTACAAATTATTAAATAAAATTACTATTTACAAGACATATACTAGAAAATTGAGAAAATTAATAATAGAAAAAGATATAAAATAACATTTTAATTTAGGTTGGTTAGAAAACGCACCTAACAACTTCGGAATATGGTATTGGTAGCATTGATTGAAAAATACGTTGTAGGGTGAAATAAGGTTTCACAGTAGAGATTGTTGAATCAATCAATATAATCAATATAAACAGCTAATTTGAGGGGAGAATTTAAGTCAGCAATTTGATGGCTTTATATTGTGTTATTTTAAATTCAGATTTGTGTATATGTATTATTTCCAGTTTAATTCTTTGTGGGAAGTTGTTTTCAATGTCTCGTACTTGGCTTCACTAAAAGTGTGTTTATTTTCTGTAATGTATGTACCTTGTAAGCGTTACTTTATTTCTTAAATTGTGTTTAATAGAAACAAAAACGGTCGAACTGTCCCGCAACAGACCATAGGAGATGTGGCCTGCATCAGGCTCCGGCCGCTTTGATTCCTGGAGTAGATTCAGAATTCATTTTACAGCTGGCTGAGTATAGTGCCCGTGAGTCACTCTGGACTTCGATCAGTGAGAAAAAATATCTTATCTCCCCCGACCTGAACCCCGGTCGACCAGCTAGGTGTTCAGTACTTAACCCACTGCACTAGGCTGACTCAATTTCATTGATTTTTAATGTTAATCCGGATGTGTCAAATGTTTTGTAATCTCAAATTTTGGGTTAATTCCCTGGCTTTAGCCCTTAACCCTAATAAATATTTAAAATTCGTTTAATCAAGCTCTCTTCCAGGCTAATGTGTAATTAAGTCATACGTTGTTTAATATTTACTTTCTATATTTTTCAACTCTGCATGTAGAAGCGATTGGAACAATCAATCGCTACATTGCATTATTTCTATTCCAAACTTTTGGATTAAATGTGATTAATTGCTTAATTTTACCTCTCACAACTGCATGTAAACATCGCAACGATCCCACACGGTAATTTTATACCAGATTACGATTTTATTATTTTGTTTATTTTTTGTTTCGGAGCGTAATCTTTCGTAATCAGTGCCTTCCCTCGGCCAAGGTCTGTAAATTTATGTCTTTCTTGGCGCAGTGTTCAATTTAGCAGATCGTTTTCGTTGTTCGCAATTTTGTCTACCGCAGCTGCAACTACTTCATCCTTACCTTGGGCGACGCCGCGCCTTTCTAGATCCTCCGCTACCTACCCTGAATATATTTCTTAATAATAGCGCGTCTCGTTCGAGCGATGCGCCTCGGCGAAATTTGCGGCTCCGTCGCGTGCGCGGCTTCCTCCCCCCTCCCCCCACCACCATTGACTCGATCCGTGAACTGGCGAAACTGGCACCAATCATCACGAACCAGCGCCATGGCCACCGTCACCGCCACGGCCACCGTCACCGCCACTTGCTCTTCGCTGTCCGATCACAATCTCCAGTGAAATGGCGGCGTCGGGCCTCGACCTCCGGCCTGTCGACGTGTCCTGCTCCCTCTTCTTCGTTCCCGTCCTCAGTAACAGGTGGCCGGCCTTTCCTCCGTCGCAGCATCACGGAAGCCCGACTGGACGCGGAAGGCCGGAGAATCCCTGTGCACGGCCTTGTGGGACACGCGCACCCCCTCACCCTTCCCGCCCCCTCCCTTCCACGGTACCACGTTTCTCATTTGACGAGAGCGAAAAGTTAGCAACATTTCTAGTTACAAGTTTTAATGACTTCGTCATTCAGATGTTTGCGTCTCGACGTTCTTGAATTGCAAGTCCTATTAAAGGGAATAGTTCTGGCTCCGCTGCGCCGCCGGTGAGCGGGCGGAAGGAGGAAGTGAAAGATAAAGGGAGGGGGTGGCGACGCGACGCACGCTCGCTGGCGATCGTTCGGAGGTAATCGGATTCCCAAAGGCGAGAGAATGCGGCGCAGCTGACCTTGCGCGCGAGCGCATGTGACCCGTTGCCGGACCCATTGTCTCAGGCTGGGAATGATCTGCGTGCTCTGGTGTCATTACCATCCACACAAGCACGCCTTCAATGCGCGGTGCGTGACCCCCAGCGCCTTCCGGATCTCACGGATGGGAGTATCCCGTATTGCATAGTCGCGTTTAATGTTCTCCTTAGCGACATCTTCCTTCCAAGAGGTTCGCGAGAAAGGTCTCTTGGTTTCAAATTTAATAAATAAAAAAAACGTGTCGCAGCTCGTGGAACATGTCAAACGTTTTTACTTAGTTCCTTCAAAATCGAAGAACAATATTTTCTTTTTGTCGTTGTGTACGCCATCCATGCTACAGCTAGGGGGATTTATCTACTAGACCATGAAAGTTTGTTGCTTGTTGCACTCTTCAAAATAATACCAACAATTTTAGTACAAGTAATGCATAAAACTGAATCAGAAATGATTCGCAACAAATCTAAGTATTTATGTTTTTGAAAAATGAGATGCCTCTTCTTGTTGTTTAAGAACGACCATTTATATTATTATTAAAATGTATATATTTTTAATATTAATAATTCATTATTTCCAACAGAAATGAAATATAACATGCAGATATCGATCTGTTAAGAAAAATTCTGAAGGTCGTTATTGTCTCTATCCTCACTCCACATACGATTTACGTGAAGATGGAGTCTAATATTTGCGGATGAGCTGCTTCACGCTGTAAACATACTTAATCGTTAGCAACGCCTCTCTAACCTACTTCCTGGGCTACAGTAAAAAACAAACACTGAAGACGGCATCCATTACAATATTCCTGTTCATAATAATAATAATAATAATAATAAATTTATTGTCAAAAAACAGTACAAACTGCGTATGACCACGTGGAGGGAAAAAAAACTAATGTTCTGAGCTTACTTTCTTATTCCACTCATCCTTCCGCGAAGTTATTGTGGGCAACCTCTGCGTGTTACCCCAGAAGAATATTTCAGCATATTTTAATGCATTTTCATCTTAAACATCAACAAATACCTCCTTCTACCACCATGCGCCATCCGCCATTTAAACGCCGTGTAACTTTTCTTCTACCACTCATGTTACTATCACCTTTTGTTACCTATATTTTTATAAATTTTTCGTCTCAAAGCTTCATGACCAACGCTTTAAGATTTCATTGGTACTCAGTGCGAGATTTGATGTATTTCAGTCACCAGTCCTGTTTTCCTCCGCCTCCCCCCACTTCCAAATGCTCATGTACAGAGACTAGACCTTTACATTACTCTCAAAAAATAAGAATATTACAAGAAAGTATTTATATATAAAATATTTATTATTAAGGCCTATTAAGATATTTAAAAAATACAATAGTAAGTAGTTTTATTAAAATATTTTACGTTTTGTTGAATAAATCTTGTTCATGTTCTCGAAATTATGTAAAAAATAACATCTTAATTTAAGCACACATTTTAATTTAAGCATATTTTCCATTAAAACACATCTTTTAGACAAGTGTCAAATATCATCGTCGACTGACTGTTCTGTGCTGACTGCCTTGCTTATTTTTTATTCATACACGGCGATATGCAATTCCAAAGTGCCTTTTCTAGATATTAACAAATACAAAAAAATCTGCTGAAATTTATTTAAGCTGTAAAGAAGTAATTAAGCTTGCAATCTCCATGAGTCTGGGACCCTAAGGCCCTTTTGTTTATACTGAGAGGGGCGCCGACTTCCGTGGTGTTACGGCGCACGACGAACCGCCAAACTTTTTGTGGAGGTACCCAGCACCCCTATAATCAGGGGGAGATAAAAGAGAGAACAGAAGAAAAGAAGTATAAATGAATACGAAAGAAAAGGGGGAATTTTTAATTTTAGTCGTATTTTGGAACCAATTTTTTCACAGAGTGGCAATGCAATAAAGCGTGTTCATAATCAAGGAAATAAATTAAGCGATGAGAGCGTAGGTTTCCGCGGCCGGAGTCAGATGAGTCTTCGCTGTCCGGGAATCGCCGCGTCGAGGTGTTGAAAAATGAGCCTTAAATCCGTCGACGAACATTTTCATCTAACGATACAAGTACCTACGTTACGAACACTTTCTTTACGGAGCAGAAAGAAAAATTTTGTTAATAAATTAAAAAATAAATATATTTATTGCCAAAAACAATACAAAATACGTAAGACTTTGTTTTAATATATTGGCAACAATATGTACTAAAAGTGTTCGACAATTAGCACCAAATTTGATTAATTTTCGATATTTTGACCATTTGACGTCGCTCTGTGAGTTAACTAGACTATTATCAAATAGACTAGACTAATTATTTTCAGATTTTAGAGATATTTTTTTAATTTCCTTCCTTTCAATACATGTATATGGTACATGTAAAATAATGACCAATCTCATCTTTTTGAAGGAGGAAATTACCTTTTTATTGATTTAACTTGTTTCTACTCGTTTTATACGATGAAAAAGTGCCTCTAAAACTAAAAGTTCGTTTCTATCAAGTATTCATCATTCCAAAAACATAATACTGCATTATCTGTGGAGTTAAATTTCGAAATTTTCCGGGACCGTCCACTTACTTTGAGAACACGGCTTCCTTGTGTACTTTCTTTTGTGGGGCTTTACGGCTTGTGTACTGCCGTGCTGAATTGTCCTTTGCTGGTGTATTTATTTCAAAGTATAAAATTTATTATGCGTGATATTTTGTGTGATGATATTTACTTGCGTGTGTATGTATGTATGTATGTATGTATGTAATGTATGTAATGTATGTAATGTATGTAATGTATGTAATGTATGTAATGTATGTAATGTATGTAATGTATGTAATGTATGTAATGTATGTNAAATTTATTATGCGTGATATTTTGTGTGATGATATTTACTTGCGTGTGTATGTATGTAATGTATGTATGTATGTATGTATGTATGTATGTATGTATGTATGTATGTAATGTATGTAATGTATGTATGTAATGTATGTATGTAATGTATGTATGTAATGTATGTATGTAATGTATGTATGTAATGTATGTATNTGTATGTATGTATGTATGTATGTATGTATGTATGTATGTATGTATGTATGTATGTATGTATGTATGTATGTATGTATGTATGTATGTATGTATGTATGTATGTATGTATGTATGTATGTATGTATGTATGTATGTATGTATGTATGTATTCGTTCGGCATTTTGATGGGGAGACTGCACAAGTCAGTGTTCCGTCGCCGTTTTACCGCGCGCTCTACCAGTGGCTTACTGGAACCAAGATGGCAACACGCGTGAATGAGGACTTCCTAATGTCCTCCTAATGACGGAAGGACTTATAATTTACTTGCGTGAAAATGGAATATAGAGCCCCGGGCAAAATTTACGAGCATATAGCAATATGTGACTAAAATTCAATGAAAACTACGAAATGAGATGAATGTACAGTAAAGTTGATGGCTAATAATTTTCTGCCTATTCCACAACAGGCAGTGTAGATTGATACTTCCCGTTAAGAGCCTCGTTTATCTAGTTCTTTTTCTTAACCAATATCGTCTGACATGCATTCAAGCAGTTGTTTCATGAAGTATGTCAATATGGTTTTATGATAGAAAAGATTGAGTTTGATATTTTGTCTTATAATTTGAAAACAACTAGTGGTGTCATTTGCATTTGTCTGGCAGAAAATCTTAAAGTATATTCATTTTCTTAAGTGAAATAGGATATTCATAATACCCAGGGCAGAGTTTTACTTGACACGTGAAATATATGTCAGAAAATGATGGAAAAGGTCGTAACCATATTTCTACACGTAACTGTTTTTCCACAATCATCATAGTATCAATAGACAAGTAGCTTTCTCCAATAATTATGATAATTGAGATGTGATGGAGAGTTAATTTTTCATATCAGTATTTTCATTCCTCAGCGATTGGCTGGGACGTGAGTGACTCCATTGATGCACGTAATAATAGTCTAGTTACCTTGCTCATTATGAATCATGTAAAGCGTAATTATTGTTTACAAGGGGGCGACCTCATGTCGTAGTTAACACGAACTTCATATCTATATCAGGATTATGATAGGTTATGAAGGTGTGAACACATTACAATGAACGTAATGAGAAGGGTGGAATTACTCTCACAAAATCCACGCCTTATGCGAAACTCAAACCGGCAGCTTTTGGCAGGCTCACTCCCTCAGCAATGACTTTGTTACTGTTGTTTGTAATACATTGTTATTGATAATTTATATTTGATTGGAGCAAATGGTTGTTAATAAGGATCTAAGTTAATTATTTTGAAGTTTTTGAGGTAAATGCAATTTTTCCTGCTTAAAGGTAAAGGAATATTTTACTGCAAAGAGGGACCTCAATTAGGCATTTTTCTTTTTATGGAAACATCTTACGGATTGTTTTCGACTGTTGTTTGTTTGGAAGGAATTTCGAAGAAAAAGAACTGTTTCTGATTTTTTTAAAAGGAAATATTAAGTAGAAATACAATTACAAAATAGGTCAATAAATTTTATGTGGATGAGAAATCAAAGCAATAATTTGCAAAGAGAAGGGTTTAGTTCTCTAGTAGGTGAAGAAAAGAGGAGCAAAGGCGTTGAACATCTCCAGAGAATTCATATCCTTAGTGCCAAATTTATTAATCGTTAATGCTGATTGTATTTTATACATTTCTGTTAATTATGAAAAATGTCGAAAAGTCTGGGCAGTCGAGACTCCGAGTTGAAGATACCGTAACGTATCGGAACGAATTTCCAATGGAGATGTTGGGATGGGAGAGTTCACAGACGATACTCGTTGGTTCTTCTGTGAGAGTGAAGGAACCCGATCAATACCACTGAATTTCGATAAGAAAGATAACAAAATTTCCGACACACTTTTCCTACTCGGTCGCTGTGGTGAACGTAATGTTTGAAACACGCAACCACCCGACGAACACTGATGTTGAACGTCTTAGCTCACGGTGTCTTCGCGTCTTATTTGTGCGCTTTGGGAAACTGCGTCACGGGTCTCGACTCCTTGGGGACGAGAGGGCGAAGAAGTTGTTCTGTGTATTTAACGCTAGAATTTCCCTGGCGACTCAATGTTGCCGTGAACCGCGACGTGCTGCACGGAGTCCTTCTGTGCCTCTCACGCGGAATAACATTAACATGTGCGCATAAATAATTCAAAATTTCCAGAGCGGATAACACTGCGCATTAACATTCTTCGTACGTCGTGGTTCGTGAAATAATTGAATTATTTCTGTAATAATTCTGGGTCGAGAGATGACCTCCACGGTGGATACACGACGTGTTTATGGATTTGCTGTCACAGAGTGAGCTAGAGTAACATGCTGGGTTTGGAAGGGTAGGAGATCGAGAAGAGATTGAAAATAAAGATAAATGTTATAGACTTTTGACAGAGTACATTTCAAATGTAGAATTATTTTTTTCGATTTCAAATAAAATAATAGGGAAGATGATGAAACTTCACTCTATTTTAATATTAATTGTGAGTGGTACAATTCTGTAAGAAATATTAAATAAATTAATGAAATATGGTTAGGAATACAGCAGCGTAAAGGGTGCGCTACATTTGAATTGCATGTGGGTTACTTTATGGAAGGTATATTTATTTCATCACTTCTTACTCTGTAAAATTTGAATATTTTCACTCCGAATCAATAAAATATGGTATCTGAATATGACGAAAAAAAGTTGACGAGACCTGTTTTGAGAAGTATCCAACTAGTCCTTTATAATCGTTTCATCTCGAAGAAAGGAATACGTCATAAATCCTCGGAGGATGTTAGCAGGCGCAATTAGGAAGCGCCTGTACCCATTGGAACATGACTGCCTTAGCAGAACCCCGTCCTCGCTTCCAACGCTGCCCGCCTCAAAGGCATTGAGGCCGTGAGTGGGTGTGAGCCGTCAATACAAACGCAACTGACGAGTTCCCGCAAAGCTAACTCCTCGCCCTAATCTCAATTTAAACGATTCCTATTACGCGCTGTCTTGTCTCGCTGCCTACCAGCCTCAGTGGCGCCACCCTCCCTGCGTTCGCTTGCGCCCGCTGTCACCTCGCTAATAACAAAGCTCGAGTCTTTAGCGAGAACCGAGCATCCCGGGAGCTCCTTACTCCCCGATTATTCATGCTTTGGATTCGTATCGAGACGTAGAGGAAATCTGGAGAGGGAGTCTCGACGTTTCCATTTGGAGTTCGATTATCATTTTCAAAATCTTTCAAGGAAGAAAACCACCCATTTACCATATCAATTCATCGGAAATCACGTGCTCAACGCCGAAAGTAAAACATACTCCTTAGAAAATGTAGTTAAAATTTTTATTTCACCCATAAATTTTTAATTTATCCTCAACGTTTATTTAGGGAACACAAGAAATTCTTGAATGCATATAATGTCGTACGTTTTTCTCGCTATATTAGAACACTTTTTTTGTATTTAACGTTCTTCTTTGGTTCCTCTCCTTGCCACTTGTTGAAGCGGTTGGATATGGAAAATAACATGGTTGCCAATACGTTTTTAGATGACTGGGGAACAGCAAAAGTGCTTGGTAGCTACCTTGACGCACGTTCCCGAGTCGGGTGATGTATGAAAAATGTGAAGGTGAATGACGATCTGTGACTGCTGTGGTAGATTGAAAGATAGAAGTGGGAGTATCTCGAGAAAACCTACAGCAACAATTAATTCAGATAGGAACAAGTGCTGTTTTATTATTTACGCCGCTATTGCTCTTTATTGCTTGGTACTTGATTTTTGTATTAATACTTATTCTGAAGGAAGTAAAAATGAAATTTTACATTCCTTTTACGTTTTTGGCCACCAACGACTATGGTTACGACAATCTTGGCTTCCCTACTGGTATATTTTGTCACAATTTCCTAACGTCCCCTTTGCCTTGTCTCCTCTGACCTGATTTTCCCAGCATTGAACACTCCCTTCGTCTTCGACCCGCCCGAAAAGAAACAAAGGGTTGGTGGAAGAAAGGCCGACGCACAATTGGCGCCGCATGTGTGCAACTGCTTGTCGAACGTGTTTTGGCATCTGAAAGCACTGGGTGTGTGATGGAAGGGGTGTGAGGGTGAGGTGCAGGCTATCGTGTACAACGCGATGGCAGGGATATCGAGTGGGAGGGAATGCTAACGTTGGCGGCGCCTGTTCTGCAGATTAGCTGCCGTACATTCGTAAAGGAGAAGGAGCCACCTGGCGGGGGTAAGGGGGGAGCGAAGAGGCGGGAGGTAGCCTGAAAGTGAAGGGTTCATCACAAGACCCGTACTTCGCGGGATGAGGAGGAGGGAGATGCTGCCCTTGTGTTTGAGGAGCATCGTATCAACTTGCTTCCACAGAAGAGCGCGGAACAGAGAAAAGGGGGAATGGATGGAGGAGCAGGGATGGATATTTTCCTTGTCGTCGGAGGCGCAGTCTTGGGTTAATGAGTTTCGAACGCTTTTTATTTCGCAGCCCTACGACGTGGTTCGTCGGATCCCGTCCTTTTTATTTTGGTTCCTCTGTGTCCAATACGGAGGGTGCTTCTGTTGACACGTTTAATTATTGTACTTTCGTGTTTCTTGAATAGCGCTTCTTTCTTAAAATTTGTTTCTGTTCTATGCTTGGAGTCCTGTCTCTTAAGCCAGGAAACTCCAAATTAGTTGCTTCAATCTCGATTGCGAGGAAGAGTAGGTTCCTCTGAAAAGTTGTCTTTTGCATACGTCAAATTCACCTTGTTCTTAACTTCTGCTCTACTTACATACAGTTTTAAATTATTGTAAACACAGGGTGATTGCAGAACGACTAGTTCCAGTATTTAAATCGAATATGCGGAAAATTTATTGTTTGAATGTCCGTCCTATCCTTCGTGATTATATTTGGAAGTCTGCGCGAGAACTTAAAAAAGAAATTTTCTGTTGTCACGTTAATAGCTTTCAAGAAGATTCTTATAGTGGCTTCATGGGCAATAGTACACATACAATCCACTAACTAGCTACATAAAACCCACTAACCTAGAAGAAAACTCATCCTCTGTGTGTCCATCATTGTCCTTGTAAGTTTATACAAGTTAAGAATACTTCTTTTTAGACGTAAATTCGTAAGGATAGATGATAAATTCTTTACAGAACCCTGATATATCAGTATTAGAATACAGAACGTACGCTCGTTTTATGTGCGATTGTATAACATTAATGAACCTGATCGTTCAACATGCCGTGCGACCTTCCTATACCGTGCGCCACGAAACGCTTTATCCCCTGGAATTTCGCCAGTCTTTTCATCATCCTGTGTGCCGCTTTCCTGGAAAAAATATTATGGGTGTACTTTTTATATTGTTTATACAATGTTCATTTCTTTAGAGCCCCTTGGAGAAAAAACGCATCTTGAGCAATATATGAGCTTACTTTATTTTTTATTGTGAAGACGCTGGCCTTCTTTCCGTATCTCTCTCGGCGTCTATTCTTCTCGGGCGAGTCTTCATCTTAATCAGTTTCGCCCAAGCGCTTGCTCAGTGTCCCCCCTCCCTTCTAGACGCGACGTCCTCCTGGACGTGTCAGCTGTCTTCTTTCACGATGTCTCCAGCGCTCCAGGCATCTCGCTGTTTTATGGAGCGGCAGCTCTTGGCCAAATGGAAGCAGCGCGACGAAAAAATCGCATCATTCCAGAGAACAACGCGTTGTCATGAATGGGTCAACAATATATTACCTTCGAGGCAATCCTAGAAATGAAGTTATTTTAGTATTCACTAAAGGTTCGCGAAATATATGTAAATGACGCTTTAGAATGGAATAACAGCACTGGTGTAGATGAAGTAAGAATAAATATATATATTTTTTAATTTCCGAGACTCTGATTAGACTGTGGTATATATTCTCGCCTCGCGTGATTTACCTTATTTACAATCTTTTGCACAGTTTTGATTCGTGCAGTGGGGACATTAATTTGAATTCAGACAATGTGGATCTTGCAGGATAATAATACCTTACTGCATCTTGGTTTGTGTTAATGAATCGTACGATTCCAAAAATGAATAATAAATGTCTCAATTATTGTTATTTTAGGATTATCAATTTTACATTCCATGTTAATTATATGAAATATCTCGATGTAAATAATCCTCGAATTTTCCCCTTTGTATGTTCTCATCCGTAAAACTGTGATGCGCAATTACAAAAACAAATTCTTGAGTTCTTGAAAGTTCTTGAGAATAACAACGTTATTGAATGAAGATGAAGACGCGTATCATACTACGAAGTATTGTTCCACAAGTTTTATTTGTAAAACTGGGTAAATTATTTTTTTATTCAGAATTTATAATCATCTAATGAGATTGGAAACTGAGGATGCTGAAGCTGTTTTCATGGACGTATTATAAAGATACAATACTTGTAATCAGATAAGACATACAACAGGCAATTTAAAATGTCTTAAATAATATGTATTACTCTACTTTTAAAATAAATTTGTATCATAGATGCAAATATTGACTTTTATACCGGTATGCCGGAAATTAAATAAATCGACCCCTCACATATCTGTGGAATCTTAAGTCCTCCAGTCCGTACTACATGTCTTATTTCTTTGAAGAGTTACTTTATGTATTCGGTATAAAAAAAGAATTTATCGCCGTCCATGCCATCCTTACATTTCAATAAAAAGTTTGAGAAGTCGGTGGAGATACTCTGAGTTGAACTGCTACTAATGAACATTTTGTCGCATATACTAATAAAAAAACAACCTTCTGGCGTATGTGAGACCCTACGCCATTTGTGGTAGATCCCAATGGCGGGTAATGGATGAAATTTGCATAAGTAAATGTCCTCGTATCGTTCATTTCATTCCTACAATTACTAACACTAAACGTCAACATCCTATTGTAAATCACGTTAATGGCGCTCAATACATTCGTCTTTACGACCATATATGTCATAATATCACCCATCGTACGTGTTATAAAATAGTAAAATTGGAGAAAATATGTTGGTGTAAAGCATTGATTACGTAAGTACACAGAGAGAAAGTGGGAATCGTGACCAACGAGTCTGAGTAAAGTTCTCAGAAAATATTCCCGGTATAATCGGGAGAATCGTCAGATGTGTTGAAAAACATAAATTAGAGAATTTCCTGCTGAGGAATTCGAATCTTAGATCTGTTGATCATGAGGTTTGAGAGCTAACCCCGTGGCCATCAGGACATCTTGTATGAAGAGTTAGTTTCTTTTCATAAAAAACTCTATAAAAGACTATTTAAAGCAACTTACTGTCCTTCAGCAATATTCTTGGTTGGTGTCTAACTTTCTGAGTATGTAAGATTGAGATGTGCAACAAAATTTAATAATGATTGCATTAAAAAATAATCTAGGAAAGCTGTGATGGGACCTCGTGTGGATCATAAAAACTCACCTGGAATTGTAGTCACTTGTCAGTCCCCATGCAAATCTTAGTAAACCTCACTCATTTCCATTTTTTTTCGGGGTATATTTACAAAGACTACGATGCCAAGGTTAATGTGGCATTTTCCCATATAATGCTGCTAAATAAATAATGGCAATTCGTCCTATGTTGTTCCACAGTGTATTTATTTCGTGTCTTATTTATGATGTGGGGAGGTTCAGGCCATCAGGTCTGCTCTTCCATACAACCGGAGGATTTTTGGGAAGAAATAGGGAAAGAGAGATTTAGGTTTTCTAGGGAATTAATGGTACAGAATCGACATTACTCTGGAGCAGGTTAGAGAAGACCCAGCTGAAAACCTCGCCCACTTCGGCCAAGCGAGGTATCGAAGCGGTCAACAGTACGTAAGGAGAGACGACCAATAAATGTCTCGCAGTATAGCATTTCAGAAGCTATGCTGCCATTCATGCAATCGTGTAGTTCCGAAATGCTTCGTGAGGGAGGGAACGCGCAAAGTGAAAGAGACGGCCGCGTGCTCTGGCAGTACCGTGTCATATCTGATGGTGGTGGACGTGCCTCGCGAGGCTACTCCAACGCGTGGAGGGTGGACGCGCGGGACCCTCGGGCACGCGCAACACTCGCCACACAATGGTGCGCGTATCGCCTCCATCTGCTGCTAATTAAACGGCCTCTGTTCTTCTACACTCCAGAATGCGAGGGGAGTTGCAGGGACAGCGTTAGTTTTATGGACTGCTGACTTGGTCGGGCGAGGTCGATCGCTGAATGTTCGGAAAAGGCGTGGATACTTGTAATAATATCCCTTAAACCTGTCTGCAAATAGGGTAGCGATTGGTTTCCGGAATTTCTATTCGCATTTTGCTTGAAGTACGCTCCAAACCATACCTTCTCAACGGGTGCGTTGTTTCCGAGAAATTTGCTTCTGTTAAATAATTTCGGTAAACTTCGAAGTCATGTCGATAATTATTTTATTACGTTTATTTACCTGGAAAACAAAATTCTGGGTATTGTATTTGCTTCTTTCATGATACAATGGATCCTCTGATCGATTCTCTCAGGTTAGTAAGACTGCGATGTCTTCGCACGTGTCCACAAGCCTGAACGGATTTGCGCATATATTCAATTTCGATTAAATGAATTGAAACTTCGATAAATTTGCGGCATTACACTCTCAATTGAATTCGTTACGACAGTTCCAGGTATGTTGATGGTTCACTCTCCTGCCGTTCCAGCATCAGAGAGAAAAGTATTTCCGCAGATGAGTTTCCTAACACGCGTTGTTGCTCGAAAGTGTCCTGATGCTCCTGTGGAATGCGGGGTGGAGGGGGATGGGACGAGAAGGAGAAATGGAGTGGCTCTCAAAGTGTATGGGAAAGTTTTTAGATTCAGAGTCGTTGGATTGGGTCCCGCGGTCAAGGTATCATAATCCTCTTGCCACTGTTCCCAAAAGGCTATAGTTGGATTGGGTCCCGCGGTCATTTCCTTAATTACTTTGCCTCTTGAAGAGGGTGACAAAACCCCACCTCCCAGACAAACTGGTTGTGTCGACTTTCGCAAATTAAGACCATGTAGAGTCGAACAAGCTTGCCTTTGACGAAGAAAATTATTCTTCAAACCTCAAAAACAAGTATCCTTGTATTTTATATTGATCAATATCTTTATTTGAATGTTTGTCCTTATCTCGCCGACTGACTGTTTATGTACATTTTAAAGACATGCTGTACAAGTACAGACTGAACCCTATTTTTCGACTACATTTTATGGCACGCTCCTAATATATTAATTGAATAAATTAAATAGTTAAATATTCGTTTTGTTCATATATCCGAGAATAGAAATCTCCTAGATTACGGTGAACCTCACCGCCAGGTAACAGATTAATTAGGTTACGTTGAATAAAACTGGGAGACGGAACCGGAGTTCGAACCCGGAACCTTGATGTAAAATAGTTAATCTGTTACCTGGCGGTGAGGTTCACCGCAATCTAGGAGATTTCTATTCTAACATAATTAATATCCCAGAATGTTTGAAATATTTATATAGTTTTCTATATCATTCTACTGCACAAAAATGAAGATGCCATGAATGAAAATGTTCCTCCTCCCCATCTCCAGCGTGGGACGCAATTGAGCCATGCTCTTCTTACACGGAAAAATCAAAGGAGCGCTAGAGAGGGAATTTGACCAATTTCAATTTTCTGTATTCACAAAATTTTTACAATAAAGAATTAAACGCAATTCTACAACAAATTTATAACATCCCTGTTTGCAACATCGTCATTCCGGGGTCTCTGCTTCTCCTCTGAATCCGTGCTTCGCTTTTTACTCTATAAGCGTGCCTATTTGTCGCTTCTTCCTGCGTTGCTAATTTCTTGCTAACCGTCATTGTTTATTTCATACATCGTGCCTTTATTGTTCCAATTTGTTCTACATAATGTAAAAAAGCTTTAAATATCAATTTTGTTTCAAACAATTTACTCTTGTTGTTTAATGACGTCAGTCCTAGTCGTTTAATAATTTTGACAAATTGTCCTCTCTCTGGTCCATATAAGTCACATTCCAATAAGATATGGTCAGGCGTCTTCTGGTCTGTCTGCAAGGTCATGGTCCGTCGGTTAATTTTCCAATTCTTTTCAAGTAAGGCGCAAAATCGTCATTTCCCGTTATTGTCTCTGCCATATATGGACTCAGTTTTGATCATGTCTTTGTCCGTTCTCGGTTAGTTACATCCGGTATGTATTGATACGTTTGTCGTCCTTTCGTAATGTTAGTCCATCGTATAGGAGTTGCGTTTACCAATAATGCCTCCAATAGGATTTGCGTTAACCGCTGTCGACTGTTATTTTGTATCTTTAGTTCTTCTCCTTCCACCAGTATTCTTCCTTCTTTCTTCAAAATTCTTCTGTACTTTACCTTAATAAATAGGAGATATATAGACCAAACTCTTGTAATCACTTCCAACGCGTCACTTGAAACAGTTTTATAACAACATGACAACTTCAGGAGGTATAACCTTTGTAGAGCTCCAAGCTTTCGCTCATAGTGCACATTTGTGATCCTGTCCCCATACAGATGCTCCATAGGTCATCATTACTCGCAAAGCTCCACAATAAAGATGCTTTATGTCCTCAGCTGTTATCGCATATTTCGAATACCTTATTCTTATCATTGTATTGTATATTTGCTTAACTTTGACTTCAACGATTCTCAGATGTTCCATAAAGTGCATTATCATTTATTACTATCCCCAGATATTTAACTTTTCTCTAGCTTCTTCCCATTAAGTGTCACAATTGGTTCCTTTTGTTACTCTCTGTAATTGCCAAACCACATCATCATTGTCTTCGTGTCTGATATAAGTAACTACAATCTTTGTGTCTCTTTATCACATTTGTGTACAGCATTTTAAGCATTACTCTGCACTTCCAAACGACTAATCCCATCCACAAGTAACAATATGTCATCCGCATATGCTATGACGCCAATTCCTTCTTTCTCCAGCGTGTCTATTAAATTATCTACTAGTATATTCCATAGGAATGGTCCACTAAGGACAGCCTAATCCAATCTTTTTTCCTGTCCGTTCTCTCCTAACTCTTCATATACATGTCTGTCACTTAAATATGTACAATACACATCTAATATATAAAGTGGGACTCCTTTCCTTGCCATACTCTATTATTATACCCCAATCTGCATTATCGAAAGCTCCTTTAATGTGATATACATTGCTATTGCATATTTCTTTTCACGCCTATTAACTTTGTCCAATAATTTCTCTACTGCATCCCCCGTAACACGACCCAGGCGGAAACCATATTGTGCATGTTTCAGCTTCCCGTCTCCAGATAGATCATTAAGCGCTTCGTTAGTATCTTATCTAAGATCTAACCTAATACTAGCCACAGAGTAATTGGCCTATATGAATCGATTAGTTGAGGGTCTTTCTGCGCATTCTTTAGGAATAATTTTACCTTGCCTATTTTCCATAATCTAGGAAAAAATTTCCTTTATACATCTGTTATACATTGTTACTAGCCATGAGTGCAAATTCTTTCCTCCTCCTTTTACCATCTCATACGTTACACGGTCGTAGCCAGCACTCTTGTTGCTTCCTCATCCTTTAATTATCGACAGTAATTCTGTTAGTGATGTCTCCTCAAAGCCCTGTTCCATCTACTCTCTTTCCCATCGTCCTACGTGGTTGCCTTCATAGTTATCTAATAGAGGAAGTTGACCGCGGAACCCAACTCAACTATACCCTTCTGGCCAGGAAAAACTGTTAAGGGATTAACTGGGACGGAAACGAATGGAAAGTTTACCGCGGGACCCAATCGACCTTCACCCTTTTAGATTCACGATTGGACACCAATTTTAAGACATTTTCTGACGTCACTTACAAAAGCTTAAGTAAAGACATAAATAGTATATTGCCCCATAATATTACAAACTGTGTATCATCTTATGAAGGATAAAACCTGCTGACTTCAGAAATGACGTGCAGGATCGTGCCAAGATATACTAGGTATAAAAATATCACTATAATGGAAAGCAAGAAAAAATGAAAAAATCTGTAATATAAACAATGCATTTTAATAATTAATTAATAATAATAAATGCAGGGAATATGGTAATAAGGTAACTCACATTGTTTTTGAATGGTTACAGCTCCACTATTTAGTCTACAAGTGCAGTATTATTTGGGAACAAATACTAATTTTTGTTATGAAACACAGAATAAATTTATTTTCACATTGAATAAGAAGTTCGCCAGTTTCATATAGAAATTCACAGAAAAATGTGGTAAGAATTTGCATTCTCTGACGTATGACTAATTCCATCGGTGAACGCCCTTTTTATGAATTAATTCTTAATATTAGAGGAAGGTTGTATGTTGAGGGAATAATTGCATTATTTAATCTCACTGTGTTGTATTCTCATGGCAGGAAATCTAGATGTTAATTCCAGATGTTTAAAAGGATACTTCGTAACAAATTTATTTTTTCTAGTCTCAGCCAGGACCTGTGCTTTAGAAAAATTACCTTTTTGGAGATCACCATTACGAAGACACTTCATTCTTTACTCGATACTCCGTAAATTACAGTCTATGACAATGAAATGTAGTTCAGGTAAAACTTTCGCATGTGTTTTGCTGCTGGCCCAAAAGCCAGTGACATTTGCTGGAGCTGTTCTGAGAATGGCACCCATAATAATTAGCAAAACGGTGTCGTCTGGGAACGTATACGCTGGTCTAGGCGTGATGCAGTGGATTCCGCGGCCGAAAGGCAACCACCAGCTTTCTGGTCTCCGCTTCATCGCCTGCTTTAGCTACATATCTTCGACCGTTACTATGGAACCTTACGCCTCTTCTCTTCCTTCCTGAATAGCTTTACTCATTTTATTTTGAAGGTAACCAACCGCTAGGAAGAGTGTTTTCGTGGTTTTGATCTTTGACTCGACTAAAGAAAGCTAGTACCAAAACTCCAGCGTAGCATACAATGCACTCAAATGGCTCTTCTTAAAGGCTATATGTACAGGGAGGGTATTTCCTTCCATGAAGTGTTGCTATCATTACAAGAATAATAAGACATTAACTTAGAAAACGAAACTTAAGTAGAAAGTATAATTAGATTGCTCTCATTATGTTCTACCTCTTACACCTAGAGATAATACCTGAGAGACGCATTTTGATACAATCCAAGGATTGTGGTAGCAGACGCGTCGGGCTCGAAGTAAATAAGGAACTCGAGGAGAAAGTTTTCCACGTATGGCATTTTTGAAAATAAATATTTCCTTTCTACTAATTGACACAACACTATTTGTGGAGTGATATTTTTATCATAGATCGGAAATTACTTTGAAAACCATTTCAGCCAACTTGTTTAGTGTCGATGATATAGTAATATTTTCGAAAGAAATCTTTTAAAATAATGAGATTATAAAATTGCTTTATTTGTCAGGAAAATTATATTTGTTTAAGCATGGCTATCATTAACTTAAATATTTAACGCAAAAGCCAACACTGGACCTAATAACAATTCATGCAAATTTTAATCTCTACTATCTTCGGGATTATGAATTTATATAGATGAATAAAGACGGATCAGTAAATATTTTTCTCAAAGAAATGTTAAATAACGACAAAGCATTCCCAGTGCAACTCATCGTCAGTCAAATGATGGAGGGCAAGGGTACGAGTACCAGTGTCCGAGGAACCTGGCACACGATGCAGTACTTGATTTCCTAAACTCCGTTCTGGAGATTGTTTATTCTCAGGCGGCGTTCTGATGAGGAGTAGGAAAGAGAACAACGCCTTTCCCCGCTCCTTGTCTGTTCTCCTCGTCACTTGTCTCAACACTCGTCTAGATTTAACGAAAAACACGTGGAAATATTTTGGAAAAGTATCGGTCCGCAAAAGCGAAAGAGACATGTTGCGTAACCCATTTTGGCTTGTACTTGAACCAGAAGTAGTGCCTCGCGTACGCACCTTCTACCTCTGGTGACGCCTGTTCAAACCCTGTCTGATCCAAGTAGAATTCGCGGTGGTGGTCGAAGCGGGATTTGCGGCAGGTTTCCTCGGGGTACTCCCGTTTCTCCTGCCTTTCATTCCACCACAACCTTCGTTCATCATCATTTGCTCTCATGTCATTTTTGTATTATTCGCCTCGCGGAGGTGTGTCCGTAAGGGCATCCGGTATCCTTGTAATTCCGCTGACAAATAAAAAGAGACATATCTTCCTTCATTTTCGACCCCTTCAAGACAAGGGCAGGAGTTAAGGAAACACAAGAAGACACATATTTCATTGAGAATTAGTGACATTACTTAGCCATTGCTGAACATACTGGTATGAAGATTTTCTCGACATTCTCTCATTTCCTATTTATTTCTCGTCACACTTTACCATGCGAAGAGGTTCAGGCCTACAGGCCTTGCTCTTACTCTTAACCAAACGGTTTAGACGGAGGAATCGGCAAGGAGGTGTGTTTGGTTGCCAAGGAATTGCAAGTACCGAACCGACATTATTCTGGAGTAAACCTCATCCAATTCGGACGAGTGGGAAATCGAAGTCGCACCGAGTTTCCTCACCTGAATGTTTCTGATCATTTCCCCAAACGCAATACTTGGTGTCAGTGAGTCACCGCGACTGTAGAGTTAACCGCACCCACGGTCTTCTGTGTCTTTTCGTATCACACCTTCCACCGGCGCGTGTGTCTTGGACAGCCCTTTCGTGGAGACCCTAAAGCCCGATGCGTTGCGTGCAAACGCGTAAACACCGCGTAACTTCCTTCAGCGCCGAGTCCAGAGGGATGGAGTGGTGTGGAAACGGGGAGCTACAGCACTGAGCGACGTGGAAGCGGGGAAAAGCAACGCGGGGAGTTGGGAATGAATGTGCAATGCGAAGGGTCCCACGAAACGAAGTGATGTGGAGTGGTTACTGTGTTGGTTTGTGGCGTGAAGTGGACAAGATGGGGGTGCCGCGGGTCTCAGAATTGCGAGGGAAGATGGTGGGAAAGAAGACAGTGCAGAATCAAGAGAGCGGACAGGTTGAAAAGAAAGAAGGAGAGCGGGGGTGGAAGATAGTGAACGAAGAAGACATGGCCCGAATAGCGAGCGACATTGCATCCCAGCCGCATTGCGGCAAAGGACACAGGTCGTGTGTTCTTCACTTCTTTATTTCTGCGTTTTTCGACCGCAACCGAAATACTAGGTTTGTACCCTGTACTCTCTCTGCACAGTTTTGAACAGGACTGTTGATTTCAGATTAAGTTATTCCCAAGTAGCGCTTCATTTGTTACATACAATGTGTCTCTTATGAACATACTCTTACGGAGCAACCATCAGTGTGAGAACACGAAGTTCTGGAATGCTTACTATATTGTATAATTTAATAAAACTTAAGTGTCCCCTCCAAACTTTCGAAACAGAATATAATATACGTGTCATCCGTGATTCAGCCTTAAGAAAACAATTGATATTGTTATCTGCAAATGGATATGGATTCAAATAAATGCCATTCGATTTTCAAAATCTGTGTTGATTGATTAACTTCTTTTACATTTTTCTCATACATTTCGAGGGAACGTAATATATTTCCTACGTCAAGCCCAATATCAACTATTGCATTGATTCTTTAGAACATCATAATAGCTAAAGGTATGTCGAAACATTATTGCATGTTGAAATGATGTATCCATTGATTAAAATATAAAATAAGCAGTTCTGGGACAAACATTAATAGTTACGATGTCCAGGGAAACGAACTTCTAACGATGTTAGATGAAGTTCGCAAATATCGTAAACTCCGTAACTTGGGAGACTCCTGGTCCTACCACATCTTATGGGACGGTAGTGTTCCAGATTGACTTTGAGCCACTCATCTGAAACACAACATTTATCCTGACACTTTTTTGATACCATAAAGCGTATTTCAAACTTCAAGAAAGTTTCAGAAAGGTTATGAGAGTTATAATGCTAATATAGTCAATTTGTATTATATTGTCCAGGGATAAGTTCAGTATAATGACAATATTAATTATTTCATATTGTGCTATTTATACCGACTGTGCGTGGTTGCCTTGTGTTCGCTACTCACATAATTTTGTGTTCGAAGAAAGACTGTGCTTAAAATATTGAGCTCAAACACACTGAAATTGAATAATGACATTCTGATTTTATCCATTATCATATCTAGAAGATATATGAAAATCGTGTCCTCGATAAATAAGGTTCTTACAATGGGCATTTCCAAATAATAATAATAATAATAATAATAATAATAATAATAATAATAATAATAATAATAACCTTAACATACTAGTACGTAAAACTCTCACAAAATTCAGAATTCATCACACTCACTCAGCTGTAGAACGACTCTATATTTCTTGGAAAGAAGGTGGAAGAGGCCTCTTAGACCTTCAATCACTCTTCAATAGACAGATGACTACCATGAAAGAATATTTTCTCTCCAGAGCCACAACATCATGTCACAATGCAGTATGCATATCAGAAAAAGGTTTCTCTCCTCTTAATCTGAATGATGACAGTTATTATCCAACTATCACCACAACCAGTGAAAGAATTGAAGAATGGAAGTCAAAAGCTCTCCATGGTAGATTTCCCCATTCTCTCAACATTACCGACAAAGACGCATTGACGCTTTGGCTCAGAGATGGGACCCTATTTGGTGAGACTGAAGGCTTTATTCATGCAATTCAAGAACAGGTTGTCGCCATTAAGAATTACAAAAGATGTATTGAAAAACTAGACATAAATGATGAATGCAGAATATGTCAACGAACCTCAGAAACAATAGATCACCTAATAACTGGATGTTCAAATCTGGCTAATACAGAATATTTACATCGCCACAACCTATCTGCAAAAATAATTCACCAGGCTCGCAATAAAAACAGGACTTGAACTAGAAAACCAAAAATCACCTTTTTACGACTATCGTCCCCCTCCTACCATGGAGAACGAGAGATACAGATTGTACTACGACATCCCTATTCATTCTGACAGAACAATTACTGTCAGCAAACCCGACATCCTCCTCCATGACTTACAAGAAAAATCT
>NNCF01137859.1:65991-79200 GCA_002313205.1 Laupala kohalensis
CTTATCCCTTGGGTGATCCATCTATTGTATTTCTTTGTGTTAATTAACTTGCGTTTTATGGGAAAACTAGAGTTGTAATGTTTTAGGAATATTGAGATAAATACATTCAATTTGTCGTCGGTGTTTTGGCAATTGTAAACATCTTTCCATGTTTCTTCACGCAAATAATTTATAAATATGGATTTATTTATGTCACTAACTCTCTTGGAAATTTGTAAAGGATTTTAAGTGGTTTTAGTTTATTATTAATAGTCAATACTTGAGCAAGGTGATCACTGTATCCGGCGATAAACACTTCACAGAGATACGAGATTCCATTGTTGACTATAATTTGATCTAGCAATGTTTGAGATGAGCCGGAGATGCGAGTGGGGTCGTTTATCGCAGTAACAAGGTTGAAGGAGTCGATAAGATTCTTGGCGCCAATTGTAATAGAATTGATTATTGAAAAATCTGAAAGAAGAGTGGCCCCAAGTTGGAGTGCAATTGTAATATACTTAAATTATTGAGATGTGAAATTGGGACGCCATTTTGTAATAAACTTGAATTTTAACAGAAAAATAAACAAATGAAGGACACATCTAACGCTTACTTACCTGGCCCACTCGACGTAGTAATCTCACACAAATCCTTCTCGAAGGAAACACATTGTTCATAAAAAATAATATATTTACAACAAAAGAAATACATGATTGTTATGACTACAAATGCTCTCCTTACAACGTACTCCCCCAAAATAAGAATACAACATGCAATTGCTCACTAACACACATTACCAATCATAAACTAACACTAAGATTCCACAATTGATTCTTCTTTGACATGCAACAACAGAACTTGTCCGTTCTTGTATGAGAACACTTTGTACGAGCTGAAGGCTCATTGGACATCCTAACAGTTTATGAATAATAAAGGTCGTTCAATCGGATAGCAGCATAGCCGCAACCAATGAGGTTACTTGCATTATTTACCAAATGTCTGTGCGATGCAATTAGACACAAGTCAATAATGAAATCACCCACTGTTTTGAAAATGGAGAGGCGTCATTGGTTCATCAAAAATGATTACCTCGGTATTTGCGAATCAATGCCAGACATCATCAGAAGTATAAGTGCAGAGGCGGGGCTGCGAAGGTGAAACATATGTAGTCGTCTCATTGGCAAGTTAATTTACGCCCAGATGCCCAATCAGGTGCCCTCCAGTCAGTATCTTCCATGAGACCTCATTGACTCCATCTATTCCACGTTCACCGGTAGCATTCCACGCTCACCGGTGTCGATAGTGTCTCGGTTGTTTCGAGAACTTAATCGATCTTGGACACGAGTGTCCCGAGGTTGCACTTCGCGGTGAATATGAGTACCATTTATAATTATCATCAGATGCTGAAATTATAACAGTCGAGTGTCGACTTAAAAAAACTCGACGAATGTCTATCGGATTTCTCTCCGCGCGATCTAAGAGGGCGTCGGCCTCTATCGAAAAATATCGACGATTACCATGACCACAGTCATGGCAAAAGTAATCTCCTTGGCTCTCTAACTCTGATATCTCTGATATGATCAAACTCTATTGCAATAAGCATACGAGTTTGAACTTAAATATCTTCATCTCTTCTTCTCCTACTTTCTAAAATCAATTTGACTCCGCCCATCGCATACGTCACGAACTTCTCTATCCAATAATATCTAAAAGTTTATTTCGCGTGATCTCTCACGATTGGTGATAGTCCTTTGACGTTGTCGCCTCAATCAATCTATCTCCGATCGTCCTCTAATCACGTGACGTGTCGTTCCGTGATGTAGATTTTCGCTTACTCTCAAAAATTGAGGTCATCAATTCTACACAAAGGGCCCTTCAGTGGGCCAGAGAATCTTCCCACATATCTTCATCGCTACTAACTTTCTAAAATTGTACGGAAACCAAAAGCCGTATACAGCTCTTACGCAGTTCCCAGACGCACGCTTGGCGAAGGGTCACCCCTTCCTCATCTTTTGNGCAGTTCCCAGACGCACGCTTGGCGAAGGGTCACCCCTTCCTCATCTTTTGTTATACCTGACAGAACCCAGTCCTCTCTTTCTCTTTTAAACTCGTTGAAACATGTATCGCTGTACAACGGCTTTACTTTGACGCAAAACATTTTCGCGGCTCCGAGGACCCGCAAATATTTATACTTTTCAATTTATTATAAAACTTCGAAAAAAATGCTAAAACGAATTATTTATTACAATATATTAATTACAATAACAATAATTGGAGGATAAATTTTTTTCTTAACTCTGTAGTAGCTATCAAGAGGTCATCCCGGTCGTTTCCTTAAGCAATCGAGGAAAACCCAGAGAAAACTCATTTAGGGTGACGGCTTAGTATCGAACACATATAATACAAAACGTTAAATACTAAATTATACTACTTGAATACATATTGAAAAAGTATAATTATTGTTTCATCAGGTATTCCATATAATGTTTAATGTATTATAATTACAATTTGGCATTGCCATTTAATGCATTTTAAGTTTTGAAACTGACATTAATATATCACACCTGTAATTCAATGTGTCCCAATGAAATGTTAAAACTTTATCAATTAAAGATTTCAATATTCCTTATAATATGAGGTCATTATGATACATTACTGTACATATTAAACGATACATTATTATGAAAGGAACAAAATACATATGTTACTAAATACAGAAAATAAGAAATTGAATATTTTTTAAGAAAACAAAATAGGGATACCTGATTTAACTATGACTCTGAACAAAAGAAAATTAAAAGAGGGAGATAAAAATACGTAACCAGTATTATTGTTGTAAAATTTATTTTTATATGTTCTTATGATTAATCAATTTATTGGTAATGAAACATGTGTATTAGGTTATACTGCAGAAATATATGTTTACCACGCAGTACATTTTCTCACAACACGTTATTTGGAATATTTTACGTCTTAACTAATATTATCCTCTCTCATCAATATTTCGACTGAATCGGCAGTAGTTCTTTGAATTTCTTTGATACACCATGACCCAAATTAATTGGGTGAATAACGACCAACGAGTAAACCCTGCAATAAGCATTTTCAAGAAACGTCAAATCAAATTTCTCTCTATACTTATCACAAATTGCTGCAACGTGCATATCTCGTTAATATAAAGTTTCTATGCAGGAGCTGGTGCTGTGAAACATAAATCGTGAGAAGAACTTAAGATCCCTCCCCAGATTGCCGCGAATGCATTAAACAAATTGCTTCATGACAAAGATTTTCTTAAACCACCACATTAAAGCAAATACTTCGCAAGCCATTCTCCCATTGTATCTTTAAACGAGTTAAAACTTAGCTCTTGTCCAGTACACACTTTCTTTGAACTGTTTCAAAATGAACGAGATAGTTATCTCAACATTAAGTCTATCAAACTTTCATAGGTTAAGAAATATAGTCTTTGTCGTCTAATAGTTGCGAAGTTGGCGCACTTATTTTCTAAACGTGGATGAATTTTAAGAGACTTTTGTTTGTTGAAGAAAAATAAAGATATGGAGTAAGAAGAGAGGAGAAGGAAATGATGAAGTTCCTAGAGAGTGAAGGGCAGGAGGTAGAGAGGAGAGAGAAAAAACGAAAGGGAAAAAAGGCGAATGAGAAGTAAATGTCGTTGTAAGAAGTGGTGATGGTTATCTTGCGAAGTTAATACATGATGTTTAAACGTGAGAAGGAATTATATATAATTTTTCCAGTATACGGCAATTTAGTAAGAATTTTTTAAAAAGAAAATATATGATTTGTTACTCATATATCATCCTATATCATCAACTTTCTGTGTCACTTCTTAACTCTGTCTTAAATTACTTACTCTGTCAAAAATCAAAAACACTTATATTTGTTTTATTAATATGGCTGTAAAGTTTGAGAAGTTTTCATTTATTTTTCATTTTTAATGATTTTACTTGTGTGTTAGTTTGCTTATATCAACAAATAAACTGGACCTCCAATCCCTTTTTTCAATAGGGAAAGAATGATCGTACTCATATACAGTCTTTATTTTATTATGAACCCAAAACGTTTCTTTCCTATTTTGCTTAGTAAATTAAAGAATGCAAATCACTTAAGACCTTTTTGTTACGGCCGGAAGGATTCTCGAAGTTTCTTTATCGGATGAATTTTATTGTTACGAACTATGTAAATAGAAAGTCGACAATTACTTAACGGGAAATTGTATCATTTCTCTTGCTCTCGCAAAAAGAAAAGAAATGATTAGTTTCACAACATTGACTACATTGTTACCAGTTTCAATTCTTTGCACTTTTGGGATTCTTCATCAACTTTGGTCTCCAAATTTCCCTTTTTCGAGGCTACAATGAATCTGGAGGGTTTGGATTGAAGAGAGCGTAGATATTGCAACGCGAGTAGACAATACTCAGCTTCCAACCTGTCGTCCGTAGATCCAATCCGTGAACCTCATTAGGGAAAAATAAGTGTCTATCCGATCCTTCGTCCTTCAGTTCCTTTCACCATCCTCCCCTTTCATCTTCGCCACCCTCCTCTCCCTCAACTCCCACCTCCTCACGAAAAGTACGTGGAATGTCTCTTTGTGACGTCATGTTACCAGTGGCGTTCTGAACACGTTCTGTAATTTGGGAAATGTGAAAGGAAGTTCTAAAATTTCCTGGGAATATTCTACCTTTCTCTTCTTTAATTTATAAAGTTGACATTATGTTTCTCGAATTACTTTTGGATCAGTAAAATATTTCAAACCCGTGAGATATTTTTGACACAAATTAATTCCGTTTCACGTTTATTTTTGTTAGATTCTGTATATTTGAGAAATAGAGATAGAAAATAAAGTCTGCATATTTAAAGACCTGCACTAACTCGCACAGTAGTTCTCGGAACTAATACAATTTGTTGTGCAATAAAAATACATTTTTTACCTGGAACATGCTCTCGGCTTTGAATATTTTATCATCAAACTTAACAAGCTGAATTCGATGTACAACCTCTGTGTTTCATGTCTTCTTAAAAATACTTCGTTAATGTGATTTTTTAAATCATTTTTAGATACGTTCCTACAAAAGCTTCATAAAAAACGTAAGTATATTTAAAATGTATAATTATAACGGTATTGATTCGATGAACCACGTTGTATTATTATTAATATTGCCTTTAAAATGTTCGCACAATTTCTGACAAATAATTTTATATCATTCAGAATATATACTTGGAAGTATTAAACGATATTATATTTTAGACTGCAACTTCTTTGTTATAATTCATTAATATTTCTAGCAGTATTTTGCTACATGGACTTGTGGAAACATCCCACGCAGAAATCGCCGACGTTGAGCCGATTTTCGACGTATTTCGACGTCGAGGCGAAGGACGACGTCGAATAAACGATGCCGCACCTACGTCGATTTCCTGGAATTTGAAGTCGAGAAAACGTCGTTATGCGACGTCGAGACGATAATAAACTACGTTGTTTCGACGTCGATATCGAGTCGAAGATCGACGTTGAGATCACTCCGTTATAAGACGTTAAGACGACTCCGTTATTCGACGTTGAGAAAACTCAATAATAATAATAATACCAATAATAATAACAACAGCAACTGGTTTGATCAACAGAAATTTGAAGAAATATTTAGAAAAGATTGGTCTAGAACCAAAGGGTATAGTTCCAAGAGTTCAAACATCTGTGATCCTGGAAACATGTAGAATTATTCACACTGTGTTGAACATGAAATAGCATGGTATGAGGTTTGCCAATGTAATGGCCCATCATATAGGAAAATAAACCGGATAATCCGAGGAAACAAAAGATAATAATAATAATAATAATAATAATAATAATAATAATAATGCATCGGTCCCATTTCTCTTTGGATTGTCGGAACCACATTCGCAATTTCGACGTTCCATCTTCACTGCCATTGGTGGTGGAAGTTGGGTACATTTTTTGCCAAAAATTAATTTTGCCGAGAGCATCATATATTTTACTGGTTTACGGAGATTATTATTTTACGTGTTTACTATTCATGGTACCAATAGTAAGATAGAGCAATACAAGAGGATAAAAACTTAGCATTTATCACCATGTTGCAGTAGCTCAGTGCTAATGTGCTCGCTTTGAGATGGAAAGGACTTTGGTTCACACCGTAGTTGGACTTGAAAGACGTAGATTGTAAAACAACGTTCTTATAGGAATGTGTGTTACATGCCTCATAGAATATGATTAACAAGTTAAGACGATTGATAATAACCATAAAAGTTGTAATAAGAAATGATAATTCAACATTGTCAAGAAAGTCGTATTGACGACGTTGTTTTAGTGTCGTTACACGCCGTCGAATAAGCGCGCTTTTACGACGATGTGAAGACGCCGTTCTCCGACGTTGAATCGACGTTACTTTCGTACGCGTTGGCATCGTCTTCACGATGTTGTTTTTTGACGTCTCTACGACTTTGACGACTTTGTAACGACGTCGTTACGATTCGAAATTTCTACGTGGAATGTGGTACCCGGGGCAATAAATTACAGATAGTGAAGCGGATTGCACCTATTAGCGTGTTTTCCTATTCGGGGCACTAAAATACGACTTCATACAGAAGTAATATATAGCAAGTGTAGCGGCAGTTTTAAACAATCTTAATTATCATAAATGTATACACAATTTTATTAAATTACTGAGGTGATCTGGTTTTTTTATGCACCTACGTAGGGAACAACACGAAGATGTTTCCTAAAAGTGAACATAATTCTATTCTAATTTTCTTCCGAGATGTTTGCTTATGTTTCCTCCGTATATAAAGAGAAATTCGATAGCGAACATTTTCCCTATACTTATTATGCTCCCAATTCATGGACAAAATCTTCGCTTCTCGCAGGAAGTCTCTCCTTCGCAGGAAAGCAATGTTTCGAGGATTGTTTCATGTTTGAGATTGTGAAATCAGTGGACATGAACTCTTTCACAATATGTAAAACGCCCGGTTCATTCGGACGACTGAAAAATTCAAGGCATCGACGTAGAGTAGGGAGCAGTGAGGCGGATGCATTCAAGAACAATGTCTCTGGTAGCCCGCAGTCGGACGACGGGGAAAACGTTAATGCGGTGAGTATTGGACAATGTTTTTTTCACTCGTTTCCCGTGTTACACGGAGGAAACTGACCCGTGGTTCATTTTCATATTTCAGTGAGCTTCATTCCTTCTACACGCTGGTGGAGCGTAGGTCTCCTGAAAACTCTGTTTCTTTCGATGTTCACTTGAGAATCAAATATTTGCACTCTTTCGCATAAAACATGCATCAGATGTGAATAGGAAACGCTTAATCCCATGAACGTGAGCAGGAAATGGAAGAGATTTTGATTCAAGTGTTGCATGCGAGATTTGTGTAGTGTAAAATATTTCAAGAAAGATTTTCTTTGGGTTATTTTCTTCCCCTGAAATGCCATGATTTGGAATAGGATTATGTTTTGTTGTAAACAGAGCTCAAAGAACATATTGCAAGGTAAGTGTTGGTCTCTCTTTAAAACGAATGAATGATTGAATAAATTAAATAAATACATAGAAATCTTCAATGTCACTCGATATTTGGTCCGATAATAATTTACTTTGGCTTTTGGGATGTTTAGAAACAAGGTACTGGTTATGGTCAAACATTAGGGTTGTTCGTGAAAAGTCAACTTTGCAAATTTGGAATTATGGCTTAAAACTTTACTTAAAATTACTCTCCCATTTTGTTTTATTACTTGAAATAAGACCTCCATCAAAATTTATTTTAGGGATTATTTCATAACGCATTTACATGGATTATCCGGGCGCCGTTTTTCAATGAAACAGTCAGCGTTGGAATGCTAGCAAATATAAACTTTGGAGCGGGAACCACGCCGCTTGAGGGGACAACTGATGTTATGGGAGCGAAGAAAGAAAGGCGTTCACTTTCACTGCCCTGCCTTTCTGCGTCTATTCCGTTAACCATCTCACGCCATTGTGGCTGGGTGCCCTCAAAGTCCATCTCCCGAGCTGGCCCAATCATCTACCCTGATTGCCGCTAACAGTCACAAAAGAACCTTGTGCCTGGAGCTGCGGAGCGTTGCCCGGATTGTTTATGGACAATTGAAACTAATAAGAAGCGGAGCGGTGAATGTCCGACGTGCCTCCATTCCGGCGCTCAGTCTCACAGTGGGCGCCCCATCGTGATTGGTGAGGTCACAAATTGAGCGAGGATGGGCGTGGGAGAAGTCGAGTGTCTTGCGAGACGGAGGTCAAGATATTGTTAAAACATATTGCGTTGAATGCCGGTCCACTCGAAAGAAAATTCTGCCTGGAATACGACATAGAGTTCTTTTGTTCAATATTAGACATTCGGATGGGTTTTCTTTAAGTGTTAAAACGATAATTACATAATACAGATAACGATAATTACATAATAAATGTTAAAACGGAATTGATGGAATGGTCCCTTGCTTGCTTCCGGAGAGTAAAGTAGTTTATTGTCCTCCACGTGGTCATACGCAGTTTGTACTGCTTTTTTGACAATAAATTTATTTATTTATTTACTCAGGATGATTCAATAAAAACGCACTTCTCAAATATCCTCTAAAGGAATAAAGGTACCGAAATTGAATTTTCACTATGACGAGACGTAACTTGTGACCAATTATTTGACGTATTTATTCTGGCGTGAGGCAAGGTCGTGTCATGCCATGCTATGTTGTACTTTACGAAATGTTAAATTATTTGCTATTCTGTTTCTTTGTTGGTTCCTTGTTCAAAATCACTATACGTTACATCTCTATACTTGTATATTTACTGGCTTTGAATTAGCTATGCAAAACATATAGTTTGATTAAAAAACATTTATAGTTTTTATGTCGATATCGCTGCTTTTAAATAGTAATTTTAAACTAATTTAATACGTCCAACAATTAACCGCAAGTAACGACTTATCTAAACAAAAATCATACGAGTATTTCGATCCTTATTCGTTTAGAGGATATTTGAGTTGTGCGTTTTTATTGGCTCTCCTCGGTATTTGTATGTATGTATGTATGTCCCTCCCAGAGGACACCAACTTCTCGAAGCTCTGTCCGTGCGGGTGGCGAGGGTTTGCGTGTTCTGTGGAAGCTGAGGGCTATGCCGGCGGTAGCGTAGCTACTGGCAGGGCCTCCCAAGCCGGACAGGTCTCAGCTGAGGAGCCAGACGAAGTGTGTCCCACAACGACCTTTCAATGCCAACCAGGCACTCACCCTTCCTAGATTTCCCTCCTTCACATTAGAAGCAACTGCTGCATTGTAGTTCGGGATTGGGTTCTCAAAGGCTCTGAGAAGGCACTCTAAAGAAACCGGTCGTTATACTTTAGATCCTGTCAAGTTCTCTTGCCGAATCTGCCAAAAAGTAATAGTTGATGTCAGTGTGATAGAACAGCAATCCTATACCACTCAAATCAAATCATTGCAAATAAACTCTCCAAAAAGTCTTTTGGCGATGGCTCTGATGGCGAAGTGGGAAAGCTTAGGTTGGCTCAAACCATAGCTGTCGGTTGCACAGTAGCGGCCTAGGTGTGATGGTCGTATTCTATCAGATCTGGATGAATGAAGAATTCGGTCCTGCCTTGGTGTCTGAGCAGCCTTATTCAAAGACAGCACTGCTCACCCCTGACGGGGAAGGGTCTAGAAAATGTGACCTAAACATTGCTCATCCAACCCAATTCTGTCTGGCAGTCCGCGGCCAGAAAGAACCTCTCTTGCGGACGAAAAAGTAAAATAACTAAGAAAGCTAAACCATTGACGATTGCTACCGGGAATATAAGAACGCTTTTGGACACGGACGATTTACGACGCACGGACACTATCAGCAGACGTACTGCTATAATAGCCAAGGAACTACAGAAATATAACATTGACATAGCTGCCTTACAAGAGACTCATTTGAAGAACTTTGGCCAACTTACAGAGATAAAAACCGGGTATACTTACTTCTCGTCTGGTAACCAGGATGACGATCCCAATCAATATGGCGTTGCTATTGCAGTAAAAACAAACCTAATCACAAACGGCATTGTTTCCCAGCCGACATGCATTAATAATAGACTGATGAGTATTGATATATCCGGTAAAGATTCACAAACAACTTTTATAAGCTGCTACGCCCCTACCCTTGTTGCAGAAAATCAAACCAAATAAATATTCTATGAGCAACTGAAGAATATGGTTGATCGTGTACCAAACAAAAATGGTATTATTATTGCCGGAGACATGAATGCCAGGATGGGGAAAGGTGGTGATGATAATTGGAAGCGCATCATTGGAAATCATGGCATAGGACAGAGAAACGAAAATGGTCAACTACTGCTGGAATTCTGCTCTGAGAAAAACTTGTGTATTGCCAACACACGATTCCAACAAAAAAACATCACATAAAGTGACCTGGAAACATCCGCGTTCTCAAGAATGGCATTTAATTGACTATGTCATAGTAACGTCAGACAATATTAAAGATGTACTGAGATGCAGAAGCATGCGCGGTGCACAGGGTGATACAGATCACAACATGATAAGAGCCTCCATAAAAATGTCAACGAAACAATTCTACCCCACAAAACCAAGATGGAAAAACTACAACATCCAATAATTAAAAGACAATGTAGTCAAGAAGAAGTTTGAGGAAAATTTAATATGTAACTATGATGAAAATGACTCAGTTGAAACTTTATGGAGCAAATTTAAGGATGGTTATAGGAAAGCAGCGGAAAAGACCCTCAACACAAAGAAAAGTAACAACCGGGATTGGTTTGATGAGTCAAATGAAGACATAGATGAAGCCCTGAAAAAGAAACAAGCTGCTCACACCAAATACTTGTCCAATCCTACTGAAAATAACAAGAAAGGGTACCAACGAGCTAGACATCAGTGCCAACGTGAAGTGAGAATGATCAGAGATGATTGGTGGACTAGCAGAATGAAGGAAATACAAAGTTTTAGAGATTTTAATGATGCACTTAACCTTTATAAAGGCATCATTGGCCCAATGAAAAAATCATTAAATGTGGTTAAAAGTAAAGAAGGAGAGCCTCTGATTAACAAATCTGAACAGCTAGAATGATGGAAAGAGCATTTTCAAGAAGTATTGAAACAAGACAATCCCGTTCAATCTAATATCCCCGCTTTTCCTGCCAAACTAACCAAAAATATTACTGATGAGGCACCAAGCGAAGAAGAAATCACCAAAGCAGTCCAGTTTCTCAGGAATCATAAAAGTGCTGGTGATGATGAGATTGTTGCTGAGATGATTAAAGCAGGAGGTCCCACATCTACAAAACTTTTACACCGATTGCTGAAAGAGGTATGGGAGAGAAAGAAAGTACCACATGATTGGAGAAACGCCACAGTCATACCTATTCACAAAAAGGGTGATAAGGCAAGCTGTACAAATTATAGAGGCATATCACTTCTTTCAGTGCCAGGAAAGATTTTGTCAAGGATTCTATACAAACGTCTAGTGTCATTGGCAGATAAAGTACTCCGTGACGGACAATCTGGTTTTAGAAAGAATAGACATGATTTAGCTCTACAATAGACATGATTTTCTCTACAAGACAACTCGTTGAAAAGACCATAGAGCAGAATACCAGTCCATGCATTGCCTTTATCGACATTTCAAAGGCATTTGACACTGCAAATCAAGACCTCTTTTACAAAGTTCTAGAACAAATGAAATGTCCCCTAACTACTCTATCAATCCGTAAAAGTCTACATGATCAGACCAGTGTAAAAGTCAGGGTGGATGGAGACTTCTCAGATCCATTCCTAGTCACAACTGGCGTTAAACAAGGCTGTGTTCTGGTACCACTTCTCTTTCTTCTGTATATTCACACCATAATGCACAAAACAATGTCCCGAACTGACATCGGCATAAACGTCTGCCATTTAAGTGATTCAAATCTATTCTGCAAGCGAAATCTCAAAGCCAAAACCAAAGTAAGTCACAGCAAAATTCAATAATTGATGTTGGCGGATGATTGTGCCCTCATTGTAAGCACAGCTGAAGATCTACAAATACTTCTAAATACATTCGTAAAAGCAGCAGATGAATTTGGATTAAAAGTGAATATACAGAAGAAAGAGATAATATTTGTAAATTGTCAACCTCAAAATATATATGTGGGTGAAGAGTCATTAAAAGTAGTCGATAATTTCAAGTACCTAGGAAGATACATCAACAATAGGGGAAATATGAAAAAAGAAATTGAGAGTAGAATAAATGCAGCGAGTACAGCATTTGGAAAGCTGTATCACAGAGTTTGGAAGTCACATAATCTGAGTTTAACAACAAAATTATCCATCTATGAGACGGTAGTTATCAGTACTCTTCTCTACTCAGCAGAATGTTGGACTACATTAAAAGAACACCTCAACAAACTGAACAGTTTCCGTAACAAACTGAACAGTTTCCGTATGCGTTGCTTGCGAACAATACTCAAGATCAGTTGGAGAGAATATATTCCCAATGAGATTATACTAGAGCGAGCGAACATATTGAATATTGAAGATCTTGTCCAAAACAGGCGCCTCCGCTGGCTAGGACATGTCAGTAGGATGCAGGAGGATCGCCTGCCGCATAAAATAGCGTTCTGCGAACTTAAAACTGGACAAAGAGCTCGATGTAAGCCTAAACGAAGATGGACAGACGCTGTGAAGCAAGATTTGAAACAGTTGGGTATTAGTACAACTACTTGAAGAGAAATTGCTGCTAACAGGGAAAAATGGAGAAGTGCTGTGAAAGGACTAATACAAAGCAACTACAACAGAAAAGTAGAAAAGGCCAAAACCAACAGAGTAGAGAAACACAATATTGGAGAGAACTTTGAATGAAGCTGTCCACTCTGCTCCTTTGAGAGACAGAGAAGACAAGGAAGGCAATGCGTAATGTCTCACATAACTCAAAAACATCCTATAACAGAACCTGTGAACACTTTAGATGATCCATTGACATGCAGACATTGCCAACAAACAACAAGGAGTAAAGCCGGGATGAGAAGCCATCTTCGCCATAAACACCCAGATATCCCACAAGACAACAGCAGGAAACCTATCAAGACCCCACTCCTGCCAGCTTCCTGTGATGATATCACACCCACGCAAGATACGCTTTCTTCAGCATCTCTACCAAACCCTACACCTCCATCTCCACCAGACTCAACACACCCCGACAA
>NNCF01137859.1:79589-91430 GCA_002313205.1 Laupala kohalensis
CCGCAACCGTGTGGCCAAATAGTAATTTCTGTGACGTTATTTTAAAGTAAATCCACCGCATATCTGAATGTGTGTTGAAACCGTGTGTTTTACGTGTTGTGACGTCAACTGCAACCAACACCTTGGTGTTTTTTCCTCAAACAATAGCGAGTTTTCTAGAGATTCCTGAAATTTTGTATGGTTGCTGGATACGTACTCCGAGAGAAAAAGAAATGACTCAGTCAGTTTTATTAAAATTTATCGATTTTTATCAGAAGAAGATATTATTTCTTTTCATAAACAACATGAAAAAGAGTAACGATGTACCAGAGACAGTACATTAATTGAATAAATTCTGAAACAAATTATCATTACAATTTCGATGAAGAACACTACGTGTTATGTGCACTCCCCAATAAATTAACCTACGTAGAAATTACGTGTCGTAACGACGTCGTTACAAAGTCATCAAAGTCGTAGAGACGTCAAAAAAACATCGTGAAGACGATGCCAACGCGTACGAAAGTAACCTCGATTCAACGTTGGAGAACGGCGTCTTCACATCGTCGTAAAAGCGCGCTTATTCGACGGCGTGTAACGACACTAAAACAACGTCGTCAATACGACTTTCTTGACAATGTTGAATTATCATTTCTTATTACAACTTTTATGGTTATTATCAATCGTCTTAACTTGTTAATCATATTCTATGAGGCATGTAACACACATTCCTATAAGAACGTTGTTTTACAATCTACGTCTTTCAAGTCCAACTACGGTGTGAACCAAAGTCCTTTCCATCTCAAAGCGAGCACATTAGCACTGAGCTACTGCAACATGGTGATAAATGCTAAGTTTTTATCCTCTTGTATTGCTCTATCTTACTATTGGTACCATGAATAGTAAACACGTAAAATAATAATCTCCGTAAACCAGTAAAATATATGATGCTCTCGGCAAAATTAATTCTTGACGAAAAATGCACCCAAGTAGAGTTCCAACTTTCGCTACCAATGACAGTGAAGATGGAACATCAAATGGCAGTGTGAATCGTCTTCGTGTCGACGTCGCATATCGACGTTGTCTCGACTTCATATTCCGGGAAATACGATGTCGGGATGCCGTCGTTTATTTGACGTCGTCCTTCGACTCGATATCGACGTCGAAAAACGTCGAAAGTCGGCTTAAAGTCGTCGATTTCGGTGTGAGAAAGAATATCCAGTTATTCTATTCAAAAGGAAGATCTTACAAATAGAGTTCTATGGGACATTATACTAAATTAATTAAATTAAAGAATAAATGTTGATGTGGTATATGACCCGGTATACTATTTCGTGCCATGTATTGGGACAACAGGATTGGAGGTTCATTCTTTTCGTGAATCCTTACTCTGAAAAAAATCATATCTTGCTCATACCCATTTTTATTCAGTTATGGAATACATTGTTGTCTCAAATAGAGCACTAAATTATCACAATAGGGTATAGAGCAATAGTTTATCGTCTGTTCCAGCAACTAGGATAATAGAAAACAAGTTCTTTTTACCGCTCCTCGTTTTGTGTGTTATTTTAATTTTGTTTTAGTTTCTGTCGAATAGCGGTTCGTCATTATTGGGTGTCCAGAACACGGTGCCTTTGCAATCAGGCGTTAGCATAATTTGTTTAAATATATTCTCTTATATGTTTTGTTATCTACATTGAAATACTATGTTATGTTGTATTACGTTTATTAAACAAAATTATGCAATTATGCTATAAACAGGAAAGTTGAATAAACAAATGAATTAAATCAAGACTTTGTCTTGAATATTATTAAAACAATATTTTAGATCGGCGAATAAATACAATTTGTGAATTGCAATTATATAATAATAAATTGTACATTTGCAAAGCGGGAGAAGAGAGAATCATTGTTGGAGTCGAAAGCTATGAGCTATGTGTATATACCAGGTGAACCAGTCACTGAACTGGGGCCGTGTTTTGACTTAATCCAGGGCCCGGTTGTCGCCAATGAATGAAGCAAAATAATCAAATGCAGGCGCGGAATTCATCCATATTGATCCGTTGGAACCCAGTTCCTCGTTTTCACAGCGACCGCTAATGACGCCAAGTCCCTCTTAGCCACTGCGACTCAGTTGCCCACAGCGACTTTGTGCTCTAAGCATACATCTAAGGCAGATGAAAGGGTCATTGAGGGAGGGGAAAAATCTTTTCTGGAGATCATTATTGGAATTTGCAGCAAAATATTCCGACAAGACCTGGAGGATTTAATTAACATATAAATGTATTCAAATAACTAGTACTTATGTAGCAAATAGAATAAACAAAATCTTTTGAGATTGTCGTTAAACATGGTATTTCTGCAGTTAAGAAAAAATCCACTTCAATTTTTTTACGTCGTCTTCGGGAACAAAATATTTGACTGCACAGGTCATTCCAATATTATGTAGACATTTGATTTGCCGAGTACTGTGAACTTGGAAAGTATTAACGCACTCATTCTTTATGTAATCTATTAATTGTTCTTCGGATGGTATTTTCAAACCCATTAAAATAAAACAAAGCACCACTTTCAGATTCTTCCCCGTCCACAGATGAATTTTGTGTTCTTAATACTTCTTAATTATTCTCATTTGAAGGGCTTTTTGCTTAAAACCTGTAGCTAATAAAGGAAATAATAAAGTTGGATCCAAAGTAACACTGAACCTCTCCTTTACGTTTCTCGTTGCCTCGAGAAGAGAATAATGAAGTACTGACTGTGGTGGGGTTCATTTCTTTCTTCTCCAATTGTTTGCAAACTTCTGTTTCGTTCCTGCGATTCCTTATCGAGGGCTAATTGTCGTCTTCGATAGCGAATTATGAACGAACTCTGTGGACTAATTGGACGCTGTGAGACCGGAAAGAAGTGGTTTGATTCGGAACTCGGAAAACAGTCCAAGGGAAGAAATAAACCATCTCTGCAGAAGACGTTCCTACTTGGAACTAATTATGCTACGAACTTTGTCTATATTTTCTATCCCCTTACTTTGTTCTGTTTCAGTACGTATTGTTTACGCGGAAATGAAAGATTTTCTCTATTTCTCTTTATTGCATGGGACGAGTACAAGGTCAGATCAAATCTAAATATCACGTACGGAACCTCATAGTAAACTATACTTGGTCGTGTCATCATCTATGGTAATTGAAATACAGTTAATTATCGAGAAAATAGAGTAGTCGCTGAAAGTTAACGATGTCCGAACAAAAGAGCTCATTGTTATACGGACAAATTGATATTAAAACAACCACGAGGGGCTGTCACAAGGGGATCAGGCACCTGGGTGAAATATAATTGCGCCACTCCCCCCTGCGCTCCAGTTTGCCTCCCATACCCCGGAGACGGTCTGCTCACGCCTTCGTCTGTTTAAACTAAATATATTAGGGGACCGAGGTACGTTCGGATTTATTCATTATAAAATAATTTTAAATAAATAAATAAATTTAAAGACATTTTTCATGACTAATTTGATGTGTTAATTTAATGAAATACATGTTTTATATATAAACAAAAATTGTTATATATTTGTTTTTCAACTTCCAGTAATATTATACAAGGGAACAGAACAATGGTCGCATTTAGTCAATATAAGAATATTTTCAAATACGTCTTTTAGGAATGAATTCTTATTTTACTGATTTACCGATTATATTACCAATAAAATATTATTTCGTATAATACCGATGACGGTCCAGCTGTCACGGAGCGGCGCCCTCGCTTCTGGGGAATGTGTCATTTATCATTACATAGTAATCGGTAGCGAGTATTGGGCATTGCTTCCGCGTAAAACATTCCATAGAACAGTCATCGCTCAACGTATACTCACTGATGTGAATTTAGTATTGATAAGCGCCCCTCGATTTAATTTTTGGCACTGTTCAGTGGTCACAAACTTCTTTTATACTTTAAAGTGCTCTTCAAGTGTCGACATGCAATAACATTTATTTTTTTACGTTCCATCGCGTTGATAAAGTACTGCATGCCAAATAAAAGAATTTTTAAAATAATTTTCAATGCTATTTATCTTACACCGTTTAATGTGAAAATGAGTATATTATACTTATTTGTAACGCGCCTGTATGACAAAAATCTGTTGCATTATCTAAACTAAAATATCATATTATTTAAAGATCCTTTTATGCACCTCTGACAGTTTCCGCAGTTCAAAATTCTATTTTCATACTTTTTAATATAGTGGGAGTGGTACCCTTACTGGAACACGGTATATTAAGTACGACTTACACGTGTGTGGATTATAACTATCAATCAAAAGGTAGTGTACGTTCGCGACCGCATCAATTTTCCAGAAATTACGGAACGATTTTTTTATTCCGGTCTTTATTAGTGGGGGTGTTTTCTCGAGGAAGGTTTTGGTGTATAAATTGTAGATATTTTATGTACATGAATCGAACTATGACTATGAAAGACAATAAAGTCGGGGAAAAAGTCAAAGTCGAAATATAATTTTTGCGTGCTTTCAGCAGTATACGAGTATGTGAAAATACACGGGAAGTGGTCGAAAAATGACGAAGTGGTCGCAAACGGTTTGATGTGGACAGTCTTTCCTGTGAAGTAGAATAGAATCATTAAAAATAAATATATTTAAACTCGAATTTTTTTCGCAACATTGTTTGGACACCGAATATCTATCCAACATCGTGCCAAATTTCGAAGCCGTACCTATTAAATCAAACAGTTTGATGCAAACAGGCATCACAGAACAGTATAATAAAAGCATTTCAAGTGTTTTAGGTGAGTATATTATACATATAAATATATAAAAGGATTTAACTGAAGACTGGAATGTCATTAATTTTTATGTCATTTTTGGACACGTCATCGTGACGTGTGGAATCCCACCGCTCGATTTACATCAGACAACACGTGCAATACAGCGTAACGTTCATGATAATCTACGAGTTTGGCGCTTTGCATCGTGGTTTGGAAGTTCCAATATTACTAACTTAATATGTTATAAATCCAACTGCCGATCCAAGATACCAGTCCTTCTCAAATTTCTACACCGAAGACTTGCTACTTTATCGGAGCTTCCACCACGAACCAACTCTTTCAAAATGAGAAGTCGAATCTCATGAATAAGGGAAAGCTCAGACAAAACAGCTGGAGGAAAGGAAGAGTAAATGAAATCAACGAAAATCTGCTATGTTTTTTTTTAAATGAACGCATGGTATAGGTAATCAATAATATGGGAGTTCGGATGTTTGTCATCTCCAATGACAGACGTTTGGCTATTGGACGTTTGACAATTATTGACGTATATCCATTGAAATCAAATTGAAAAATTTGTAAATGTTGTAATCTGAAAAATACCTTTGTCGAGGGTTACGACTAAATCACTGCGCTGTCGCCTCTCAAAAACCTGTTAAAGTTTAGAAAAGGATTCGAGTCTCTTTGGTTTCGAACTCACCTAATGACAAAGGTGTTTAACACTCTCTTTTAGAGGACGGTAAAATAAATAAGAAGCGCCGTAAAGGATGAATTCAGAGATTTTTAGGTAAACGAAGGAAAGTTTGTACGCTAGTAACAGGGGACAATTAGTAATTGTGAGGATGCGTTGAAGTGCTTTAAACGCCCTTGTCCTAGAGTTGTCTCGGACATGCGTCCAGGAACAAAAGGGAGAAAAAATGTCGCTACACCGCCGTTCTTCTTCTTCTCCCAACCCCTTCACATCCGCGATGCGACAGGGCGTCTCTGGAGGCCGAGGTTTTGAGATCGCTCTCTGTGTCCATCTTCCACCTTTATGTTCCAGGGTGTCCATTGTCTCGCGACACGCTTCCGAGAAGGTATCCGCCGAGCAATGGTAAGGAGCGGCAGGGTTGGGTTTTGCCACAAAGTGATAATGAGCGAAGTGGAGCGAGGGTCGCGCTAGCTTCCCCAAATTGCAGACGGAATGATTTGCGCAATTGTTTTCTGGTTTCGGCGTCTATATGAGAGCCAAAGCTATATTGAGGCAGTGTCATTGTGGTCAAGGGTTAGTGGACAAGCCCACAGTCCGTTACAACTGTCAATCCATTACTGCCGGTTCATCGACAGACCTAGTACATTGATAGAATTTTTTTTGAATTTTTCTTATAAATGTTATTTCCGTGGAATTGGTTTTTCTTTTACAAAGGCATCATTTTTCCCCAATTTCTTCCATTATTTAGAATTGAACATTTTGTATTAGGTAATTTATTAAATATTTAATGAAAATATGTAGGCCCGTTTTTTTGTGGGGCTTTAGGGCTCGTCAACGTCAAGGTCATTAGAGCCCTTTGTCAGCCCGTTAAATTGTGGACTCTTTTATGGAGTGAAAAAATAATCATAAATTAAAGCTAACTGAAAGCGTTTTCAAAAATTATAACAATTACTAGCTGTTGACCCGACGTTGCTCACGATTTTTCTTAGACCAATCTTCTTTTACCCAGGAAAAAATAAAATCTATCTAAACTGTTTGATGAAAATATTTTTACTTACTGGTTTTTTAAAACATGAACAATATCCTAATTATTCAAATTCATAATGATATAAATTTAAGACAAAACTTGACTGTGTACACTGCACCATCTCGCGGGAGCCGTGGCGGTCGAATTTTCGTTTCCGAGACATGAAGCGGCTGCACCATTTCATTAAAATTCTTGTATAATCTAAACCATTCGTCGAAATTTAACGATTTAAAGACATACATTTTTTATCTTTGTTAAATGCACAAAACCAATAATTCTTTAAATTTGATGATGATTGATTTCCTCCTTTTCAAATTACAGTCTTAAATTGAAATATTTTGAAATATATATTTTATCACACGTTTAAAAAAGTAAAAGTTAGCCTAGGGTCACTCTGTACATCTAAACTATCTCCTTGCAAAATTACATCACGATCGATTCTGTGGTTTTGTCGTGATCAGGTAGCAAACAGACTTTCGTGTTACGCATTTATATATTAGTAAATGAATAATAATTTTAATTATGAATTCAGTGTGTCTCAAGGGTCATAAAATTGAAGGTTTCACGTTGATTTGAACAATACACGTAACAGGAAATCTTCAAATTGAAACAATGAAAGAGTTTAATGAGTGTTTGTGGGAATGGACCTAATATTTAACGTAAATTTTGTATCTAGCTTAAAGTCAAATGCGTACATGATTCATAATTTTAATAACAGTGGTCCGATGAAAATGAGACAAAATGGTGTATTTGTAAAATTAAAATAATTTCCAAAGAAATTTTATATTAATATTGAATCATGAATATCCTACCAACAAACTAGACCAATCGCTGCTCCGGAAGTAATTGTGCGTCAGTTGTGACGGACAGCGAGCTTGGTCTCACACCATTGGTCGCGCGAGGGCAGCCTCGAGATAGCTTTGGCTCTCCTATAGCTTCTCCAATTCCATGTTGTGTCACTTGACCCGCGGCCGTGACTTCGTGATGACGAGAAAGAAGAACATTCAAATGGAGAATAATGCGTTGCAGCTCGTTGAGCGGGAAGATTCTGACTGCAATTCTCTTACCATGTGGTATAATTGACGATAATGCGTTAAGTGTTGGTAGTAATTCGGATATGTTTCGCTTTGGTGCACCACTTTATCTCCTTAAATATGAGTATTTCATTTTCGAACTACTTTCAGCTACTCTTATAAATTGAACTTCCAGAATTAGGTGACTCTGTAAATAACGAGGGCTCTTACACTATAAAGGCGGCTCCACACATTCGCTCTTCGGCGAACTCCGAGAAACTGCTCGCCGAATAGCGACTAGCGTGGATGGGTTGCTCGCTATTCGTCGCATCACGAACATCGATGCTCGCCTTTTCCCGCAGCGTGTCGGTCTTTTGAGGCACATCAAAGGAAGTCGAGTATAGGCGAATATTCACGAATGACCTGTTCGTGGTACTAACATATTCGTTCTTTTACGAATACCATGGATCGCGAGAATACTAGTCGATTCGAGTATTATTACGGGTATTTAGGAGTAGATTTCAAGATATTTACAGTAATCGCTGAAAAAACTAATTATGTCTAATTTTTCTGCTTATCGTACAAAGTAATAAGTGATTTTAGTTGTGATCAAATAGAGAAATTGGAAGTAATAAATTAGTGATGGAGTAACTTATTTATTATCCCCGACGTGGTCATACACAGTTTGCAACTGCTTTTTGGCAATAAAGTTTATTTGATGAGTGATTTAAACCACAAACATATCTATTAACTTTATTTTACTTTTTTATTAAGTGTCCTGAAGTTTCACAGTGTTGCTGTATTGCACTATATATTTTTTAGTAGTATTAGCATATATTTCCTGTACACGATCGAATAATAACCCATGCATGGACGAGGTTAAAGAATATTTAAAAAAATAATGCTTGTTATAAAAATAAATAATACAAATATTACTTTTAAATGTAATGGATGATTGAATGAAATTGAATAAATAAATAGAGAGAGATGTTGTGGAGACACAAATTAAGATAGTTATACAGTGTTAATAAAAACAATAATAGTTATAAGATCCTTAAGATTGGAGAAAATCAATAACTATAGACAAATTCGTACGGAATAAAAACTAACTTCTTAATGATTTAATTTCATTGATTGAATTAAGATTAGATAAGACCCATTTACTTTACTTAACATTTCACGAGAAACTGCTAAATACGCAGCGGAATGTGTGATTACTTCAGATTCTCCCTCCATAACCTCTAAATCACTAACACGAATATTCGTCGTTCCCAGAGCGAGGACGTGCTCGGCAAATTGCTTGTTTGGATCAATGTGCTCGCCAATAGGCGAATACTCAGGAAGTACCCCGAGCAAGTCGCTGTTGCTCGGGATTCGCTGTTCGGTTGCTCGGGAGTTCGCCGAATAGCGAATGTGTGGAGCCGCCTTAAGTGTAGGTGTCATCCTAGTACTTAATAAGTAAGGTATTGAAGTGTGTAGATTCGATTGTATTCCTCATGCCATCCATCCTAACACCCTACCTATTATTAACGTCTACACAATCATTTTATGAATACCATAGCAACAGCAAAAACATTTTAACGAAACCTACAATCATAGCATAATCCATTTTATCAAAGTTTGTGTACAAATTGAATGGGTCAGTGTGTTGGTAAATCATAATGTTGGTAAATTTGAGAATTGGGGAAATATCACAAAAATTTAAATTTATTTAATTTGAATTTAAAATTTGTTACATGTTTATTGAATTAATTCGAGTTAGAGTTGGATTTATTACATTTTGTTCTGGATATTGTAATTGGCTTTAGATACTTGTTCTTGGGTGGAGTTAAGTTTTGTTTTACCCCACCACAGTATCATTCTCAAATTAATTATAATTTAGCTAATGTACCTCAGAAAATTTGTGAAAATTTAAGACATTCAAGGTAAAAACTGCCAGTAAATAAATGAAACCAAAAAAATATTATCCTATATCCTATCACTTATGCGTCAGAATAGATTCACTTTTCATTCAAATGCCCATAAAATATTTTAAATTTATTATACTATTTTTTAAATTTTATTTCTTTAAATCATTTATGATAAGTAGTGATGTGTATGTTATGATTATGGTATTCATATTATTGTAAAGATTTTTCTCGAGTGAAAAAAGTTAGTTTTTAAAGAAAGATTTACAGATATTAAATAAAACTTGTCTCTTCATTTTAGAATATCTTTTTCAGACCTAAGCATACATAATGTCTTTCGTGCTGGTGATCGTCCACATTTCGTAACTCCACTTCGTTGAACCTGTCACTTCAAGCTTCTAAGTCGTGTGGGGGCATTCGTTCGAAGTGCGTGGATGGTCTTCGACAATGCATAGCGTTTGATCAATTGTGTAACACTCGGCACAGCTGTCAACTTGTTGGTCAGTCAAGCGAGGGCCACTTAACTATCGCTGGATAATAAACTACTGATGCCACTCGATCCGAAGAAGTGAGGGGCGGAAGGCTCAGCGAGTTCCTGGAAACGAAGTTTAAGAACTGGTGCTGATGAGTCGATGCCATGAGTAAGTTGACACTACTTTGCATAAAAATTCCCGCACCGCAACCTACAGTCAAGTCTCTCCCCTTCCCTCACGAAGAATTTGCTGATCAACTTCATTTTTATCATGTGATCATTTTTCTTTCGTCGAATGAAGAAACTGAGCTTTCCTGTTGATACGTTTCTTTATTTGAGATCGTATTCATTTACACCCCACTTAACTGCGATGACATTGAAGCATTGCAATAAGTACGAAGTATAGTATATTTCGAAGGTCGTAGAATGTTAAAAAGTTATGAATAATTGAGTTTCAACTGTAGAAAACCAAAGTAATGACTTTCCTTTAATTGTTCGTGATTCTCCCAGTCTTTAGTGTAACATTTCCTTAATGATTCGTGCCTCTTTATATAACCAATATTGTTACTCTGTAGCAAAATGCGATCTATAATAAGCAGAGAGGAACAAGGAAATAGTTTCTTTACTTGGATTCATCCTGGCGCAGAAGATAGAATACGTTGCGAGGTGGATTAAGTTTCTAGACCTTCGGGTGAGGTTATGTCGACTCATGCTTGCGTTTTCGGATGAATCGGAGCCTAGTCTTATATTCAATTAATGTTGGGAAATACCTGGAGAGCCACGGGGCGGATAATGAGTCTAGAATTCTTTTGTGAATCTCAAGGGGTTCTGAGGGGTTTCCACAAAGAACCTTTGACCTCTTCACTACTATGATCAGAATATTGTTCTCATTTCCAAAAAGAAAAGAATCTCTGCATAATACCAATGTTCCCTAAATTTTATTCATATAATTAAATTTGTTTTCAATCTCTCTAGGAAAATTTATTGTATGTGTTTCTGCTTCGCACCTCTCTTCCATGTCTGTTCAATCTGAAATATCTTTATCCGGAACGTCCGCATATGATCACTAGTTTTTAAAAAATTCGCTCTTTAAATTCTTTTTGTAATGTGAATGCAATTATACATCTCGGTACACCTTTTGTTTCGATAAAACAGATGCTGTGGGGGATATAAAAGTAGTTTTGAATTGTTCCATACAATTCCAAAATAAAGGTTAATAGAACTTTATTAGAATAAAATGGGTCTATTACTTCGTAAAAAATGGAACTACACAAATGATATATGTGTGAAGGTGTTATTACAGTTCCGTTGCGTCACTAATTAGTTTTGAGCGACGTATCATCGTACTTTTCAGGGAAACACGATGTTAAAGAGAGTACGTTTGCTCATCTCTCTCGGTAGCTCCCCCACCCACTACTTCATTCTCTTCTCCCCCTACCCCCAATCTCCTCTGCGACCCTGAGCCGCATCTCATTTGTCATGACGTCACGCCACTCCGTAGACATTCCACGAATACCCGAGTCTCTAACGACAATCGAATTGGGTTATAGGGCGTCTGCGTCATTTCTTCACACTTGGGTGAATTGAACAGATTCATCATCACCAGTCGAGGGCGTGGTCAGCGTCTTCGGGTTCGTAGTTTTTCGGAAAGACTCGGAGACGCTCGGAGCTTCGTCTCGGATGCACCGAGGCGCGACGCACAAACAGATTGTGAAAGAATTCAATTGGTTATATTTCAGGAAGGAGGAATTTTTCTCCATTTGACGTTTGTAAACAGGAGTTATTTCCTACAAAATTCGTTTAAATAAACGAGCTCTTACCAATTATCATTCAATAATTACTATGCCACGTTTTAGGGATTTAAATTTTAAGGATTTTAGGGATGCCGTATTTCAATAATTCGGTTAAAGCAATAATTAGTGAAACATACTTGTAGGTTTATGTTATTATAAAATATTATATCATCAGTCTCTCTCTCTCTCTCTCTA